>JAOPHQ010005484.1:0-84917 GCA_030340625.1 Merluccius polli | reverse complement strand
ATTAAAATTGGACTTAACTGAAATGTTGCCGTCGACAATAACAAAAAAAACCCATTAGGGTGATAACAAAAATTAAAATTAAAAAGTGACAAAAAATCAAAAGTAGATTCAAACAAGAGTTGTTTTTGTTTTGGTGGTACGCGGGCGTTTATGAGAATGATTTAAATAGAAACCAGGTTGTTTATATAGAGACACATTATGAATATGTGACCGACTGAATCATCATGCGTCTCCTTCTCCATTGTATCCGCTGCTAAATGAGTCGTTATTAATAAAACATGACACAAAATAACCACTCAAATTCATTCCTGATATACAATCCGACACGGCAACATACCATACACAAAATACGACTACATACAATATTAAAAAGTGTATAAAAGTGTGTATTTAAAGTTGTAATAAATGACTCGGTTGACCCGCGTCGCCTTTTCGATCCCACAGCTCCTGATAATCACCTGATCTAATGATGACGACTTCCTGTGTCACGCAGATGATTCAAAACCGTATGCACAGCATATCTCCAAATTTGGCCGTTCAAACTTCCTTTGGCGTTTTTGGGATCATCACTGGAATGCACAAACTTTAAACGTTGTTCCTATCATACGTACAAATATTCAAAGGCAACTCATTGAAGTGGTTGAATTTTGTATTTCATGCGTTCTCATTCAGCACAAAGCGTCCACAACATGTCTGCACAAAAGGAGCGAGTCCCCGAAAACCGATTTCAGCTATGATTGCTTCCGGAAACAATTTTCTGGTTGTGTGGCGACAGCAGATCACATCATCATGAGCTCTGTGGGAAATTTTGCAGGAAACAATTTCAATAGTGCAAACAATTCTTCTAAGTAGTTCTGAAATCAGGAGTGGGATTGTCTCGTATCTTTTAGGTCTAAATAATTCTGACAAATTCCTGCCTTCTCCAAAGACCGGGTTTGAATTATGAATTATGAATTATGGTGAGTTGTACTGGGATGTTTTAATGAGCATGAGACAAACGAATGACACAGCGGGTGGTTCACAAAGTTCAAAAAGCTGGATCTCCAAATCATCAAACCCCAAATATCAACAAAAAAAAAATCTTGGACATTAAATTGATTGCAAAAAAAAAAAAAAAAAAAAAAGTCTCTACCTTGATTGCGATGACTATAATTAGTTGCACAACTCAAACGATCAGCATCAAAAATGCGATATGGCTTCACATCCAGAAGGTGGTCTGACTCCGGGGTGTGCGTTACACACATGCTAACCTCATCTGGAAACATGTGGGACCGTTTAAAGGCACCCACCCATCGGTACCCAAGTTCTCCACAGCTATCATTCCTCCACAAACAACCGTGTGGAAAACATGTCTCTCTCTGTGTGCGGCCTTATCAAACCCCAAAAATAAACACGGTCCACATTCCTACTCCATCGGTTGTGCTCCACAGCTACCATGGATTTGGTCTCTTAGCAGCGCTCACCGCCGCCGACGCATTCCCAAAATCGGGAAATGCCAAAAAACGATCCCTGTGCTTTCCGATAACGCCACAAACCGAGAAACCATTCCCATACGACTCGATTTCCGTACGATCCCTTAGGTTCGTTCTCCCCTGCCAGTGAATGTACTAACGCTTCAGGATGAAATGGTTCGACCCGCGGGAGCGGTGGGGGGGGGGGGGGGGGGGGGGGGGGGGGGCGTCACACGGCCGTCTCCTGGTCCTCCCGCTGGATCATCTGGTAGTGTTGCCGGTTCTCCAGGTAGGCCGCCAGCTCCTCGTCGCACGCCTTCTCTGCTCGGTTCTTGGGGGTGTCTCCCTGTAGGCCGGAGCACAGGAGGACTTATTAGACTTCATACCATGACCCGGGTGAATACTCGATTCTGATTGGCTGGAGGGGTTGTTGATTAACGTTCGATAATTACGCGGCTGTGACGTCATCGTAACATAAGCGGTCTCATCACCGGTCTAAAAATGAATGCGCTAAACGAAACGTTCATAACTGTCAACTTTGATCGGACTCGGACGGGACTACGTTTAGAAAGCTTCCCCATTGCCATGACGATACTAAGATCGTCTCTATTTACTGGAGTAATAAGGTAACGTTGCATTAGTCAGACCCAGGCATTAGTCAGACCCATATATTTCTCCAGTCATTTGCCGTTTGTTTCCAGGAACACAAAATGTATTGAGAGCTAAAAGTTGTAATTTTGAGACAGAATTATCACAAAATATGAACACCCTTATTATATATATATATTATATATATTATATTATATTTTAATGACTTAACAAGTGGCCGTGGTGTAAGCGGGATAATCCACTCCGAGGTGCAGGTTGCATGTATCGAAAAATAATGCACTTCAGGAAAACTATGTCAAATTATACTACCAAAACCGTCAAATTATTGATTTCTTTAGTAAGTAGTCGTGTAATAAGCTGGATAATGTACATTATCCCTTACTTATACCACAACGTTGTTGAATACTCGATCCTGATTGGTCAATAACGTTCCAAGGGTGTGCTTTATTGTTGCCTGGCAACAGTTCAAGGTTAAATACAGATCCAACATTAACGACAAACGGTCAAAATACAACTACCTGCCAGATGTTTCCATGACAACGCAAAAACAATATGCTCAAAGCGCCGGGGAAGAATATTTTATTTTTAGCTGATTGTTATAGATGAAGCGGTAACTCATATCTAATTGTTGGTCACTGTGGCATGAAACTACTCTAATGTCCTTTCATCGCCACCCCCCCCCCCGCCAATAACCAGACGCCCTGCTGTGGTTTACCCCTCGCGGCGTTATTAGGGTTGGTAGTCCGACGCCCGGGTAATGGCGCAGTAATGCCACTCACCACGCCGGACCAGCTAGGAGCCGGCAGCGCCGTTCATCCACAAGTGTGTGACAAGCACAACCTTGAGTCCGCCCCTTCAAACACATCTCTCTCTCTTTCTTTCTCTTTTTCCTTTTTTCGTGTGTGTGTTACTCTGAGCTCTGCCGGCGCTGACCTCACCGAGCGTGACGGGGGTTTGTTGCAGTCCGGTTTTCATGTTTGTGTCATCGGGAGCCGGGTTGCCATGGTGCCTCGGCGGGTGACTCAACAACTTGAGGTATTTTGAGTCGAGATATAAAATGGGTCTTATGGACCGCCGGAAAAAACTAAATGTCCACGTCGTCGTCGTCGTCGTCGTCGTCGTCGTCGCATGGAGACTATTCCCCGCTGATGCAGTGCGTCAGCGCTGCAACGTGGCGTTGGGGAAGGAAAGCAGGAGCGCCGGCTAGCTGGGGTCCAACGCGGCGCGTCACGGCGTAATAACAGCCCTCCTCTTGACTCACCTCCACGCACACTGACCTTTTCCCAGCGGCAGAACACAGAAATGAGCTAGCCAGCGTCCTTATGACTCATCTCGGGGATATATAGGGGATTATTACATATGTGTGTGCATAGTTGTTCCTCATAACATATTAAAACGTTTAGAAAGAAGGGACAAAGCGGCGGGGTATAGGTTATGAAGAACATAACCCTTATCTGTTGGATACACACTGAAAGTAATTAGGTGAACATTAGCAGCGGTTCTGCTAACTAGCGGTTAGCAGAGCATTCATTTCAGCAAACTTTTTTAATTTTTTTGTAATAATCATAATAATAATAATAATAATAAGGATGGATTAACCTACATGGGTTACTTGGCTACCCCCAGAACAATGCGGAGCGATGAGGGATTCGTTAAAACTCGCCGCTTACAATAACAAATCCGGTGGCATTCCTGTGATACCGGGAACCGGTTCCCAAAATGGCCGCCGCCGCCGGAGCCAAGTGATGGTAATGAAAACGAAAACACAAACACCGCCGCCGGTGTGGTGCGGACTCGCGCAGCCGGTCTGAGCCGACTACATTACCGTCCGAGGAGCAGAATCAGTATTCTGAAGCCGACTGCATTATTGACATTTTTCTCTCCCCGGGTCAAATCTCGCGGCAAGGCCGAGTTTTATTTGGGCTTAGCGCGCCGCGGCCGTCGCCCAAGGTGTGGCGGATACAGACGGTTTTATCCTAATTAGCCTGTTAGCCGTTATGGGACATCTCTGCCGTCTGTCATGTTGACATGCAGGTCAAATACGCCTCAGTGTGTACATTATCTTTTACTGTATGTTCACACCAAAAGCGTCTTGCGCTGCAAAGACGCCGGAAGTCATTCACTTTCTATGGGCAAGAGCGTCCAAAGCGTCACAAGCGTCAAACGCTTCCAGCGTCAAAAGTTGAGCGTCCAGAGCGTCAAAAAAAAGTTGAAGACAGTTTAACTTTATGCAAATGACTATGACGCGTTTCAGCGGCAAAAACTGACAGCCAATCTGAATGTAGACGCTCTCCGTTTGGGTGGGTCCCGGGGAACACCGGCACTTTGGTTCCTACTGTACTTTGTTGGTTCCTACTGTAAAATGTCGACGGAAAAGATAATCGCGGCTGTGGCGGGGCGCCCGGTGTTGTACGATCCAAGTCTTTTTTATTTCAGAGACAATACCGTAATAATCAGCTTAAATATCATGTTTACAAGCACACGCACGAAGCGGGCCGCCTATTAACGGCATGGACCAAGCGGTTCTGGACCAGGTAGGAGACATTGGACACTTAATCGTATTTACCATATAACTGCACACAACTTTATTTAAAAGCAATCAAATGTAAAACATGTGTGTTTGTATTGTGGTGTCCGGTGCGTGTGGATTTGCGGCTCCTCCGGCGGAGCGGTTAATAGCGGAGTCCGGGAGGGTTCACCTTCACGGCGTATTTACGAGGGATGTGCGACTATCGTTTATCAAACAAGCAAAACCGTCTCTGCAATATGGCCAAAGTGTGTGGGAGTTAACTCTTTGATATGGCTGTCTAAAAGCATACGGCTCCTTTAAATGCGTCTGCATAATTTCATTGTACGTCATTGAGCGTCTTGAGCGTCAAAAGCGAACAAAAATATTCGCAGCGAATCTTTTTGAGCGTCAAAGCGTCTTTGCAGCGCAAGACGCTTTTGGTGTGAACGTACAGTTAGCCGCAGGCCCTGTGAGCAAACACAAAAGACCATAACGATTTGAACTCTCGACGCGGTAGTAGTAGTCCCCGACTTAGACCTCGGACTTATCGCGCCGTTTACTGAGAATAAACAATTACAATTACATTTTGGTAAATGTACTCAATTACTGCGTCTGGGAATGCGAGCCGTTCGATTTCTTTCCCCCCCCCCAACCCCCAGATAACTGTATAAATATATATATATATTAGTGACGGGCCGATAACAGCGTTATCGGCTGCGATAATGCGAGATTTGTTATCGGCGATAATCTTTTTCTCGCCGTTATTATCGCGAACCGAAATCCTCCGGTAGCACCCCCCCCCCCCCCCCCCGCTCAACAATCCGGCAACTGAAGGCTCCGGCAGCAGCTCCCGTTCAACAAAAAGCTCCGGTAGCAACCCCCCCCCCCCCCCCCCCCCCCCTCAACAATCGCGCAGACCCACTTTTAGTCATTATTTAGGTAAAATAAGTCTTTATATACGTAGCAAACACATATTATGGACACCTTAGACATCATTCAAAGGAGCCACTGTAATCTAGATTAACCTAGATTAATTTCAATATTAATCTAGATTAAATATTTTAATCTATGCCCATCTCTAATATATATATATAGAGAGAGAGAGAGATATATATATATATATATATATATATATATATATATATATAGTATATATATACAGTATATATATATATATCAACGCAAACAATGGCAAAATCCAATTCAATCAGCAACCTGACCCCCGGCTGTACAAACACGCGGTGTGGCCCCGAAACCTGGAGAGTATCGACCGTGTCGGTATTTGTTTACGATTTGAATTCATTTCGGGTTTCGACGAAAAGCAAGAAAAGAAAAAAAAAAAAAAAAGCAAGCACGTCCTGAGAGAAGTTCCAGATGAATGATATCATAAAATAAATAAACCGAAGCCGACGGCCGGAGACGGACGGCGGCCGAGGCAAACGGCGGGGAAATGGAAAGCAGGAAGTATCCGAACCGGTAAATCCGGGGGCTGTGATGCAGAACAAAATTAGCCCATGTTAATGTTTTATTTGCTTTGGCGGATAAAACCCCTCCCCCCCCCCCCCCCCCCCCCATTCAGACAGATACATGATGGTCAGTCGCAACCGTTTATCTAATGTGGGGCGGGTTTGATACGTATGACTGTGCAGAGGAGCGGCGTTGAGGCATTGGTAAACAACCAAGATGGCTGCCGCTGACGTGGAGCGGTCTGTTGAATCCGATAGCGCTACAGTATTAATCAAACTTAAAAAAAATAAAAAAAATAAAAACTGCAGCTTTAATTTACGCCACGCGTTTCGGTCGCTCTGATTGGTTGTAGGTCCATCCAATCCAAGCGTCCCCAACAAGACATGTCGGTCCCTCCCATGCCTCCATGGAAATCGAAAACGAACCGAGCGGTTCCAGACTAATACGCATTTGCGTGTTGGGTTCGGGGGCCGACGCCGGCCGGGGCCTCGAACCAAATAGGCCAAGCGAGGGCTCGGCGGCGGCGGCGGCGGCGTCCCCCCCCCCCCGCGCGCACGCCGGCGAGAGAATGTCCTGTTTATGCTTATAAGCTTTACTTCACGGCCAGAGGGCCGCGTGCAACAAGGGCCCGCAAATCCCACAGATTACTTTTCCCGCCGCCCGAGACCGAGTCGGTGAGAAAAACAAATCGCCCGCGAGGAAGAGGAGAAGGAGGAAGGAAGGAAGGGGGAGGACGACCGCCGGGGGGGGGGGGGGGGAGACTGCGGACGGAAAAGGGCCGTGGAAAGGGAAGCTAGTGAGTGAGGAGGGAAGGAGGGAAGGATGGAGAGGCTGCATAGACGCATGTCTTATAGCACTTAACAAGGAGAGGAGAAAACATCCGTGTGTGTGTGTGTGTGTGTGTGTGTATCTATCCTCTGGCGAAACACCTGCTTGGGAGTATGTATGAAGGAGTATGAGGAATTAATTCTCTCTCTCTCTCCCTCTCTCTCTTTCTCTCTCTCTCTCTCTCTCCCCCTCCCTCCCTCCCTCTCTCTCTCTCTCTCTCTCCCCCCCCACCTCCCACCTTTTTTTTTAACTAACCACTCTAAGAAATGAGGCCAGGAAGGTTTGTAGAGGGAGCTATTCCTAGAGTATTCAATTCAGAAACACGCGTGTGTGTGTGTGTGTGTGTGTGTGTGTGCGCTTTTGGATATTATTATTATTTTGAACGTTATTAAACACAATCTTTTGCGTCGCCTTTTCCGAGTGGCTGAAACCCCAGCCCTGATATCACCGGCCCCTTTAATACGGCAGACGACCTCGTGTGGGTCTCACGGATGAAATGAGTACAACAGGGGGGGGGGGGTTCACCTCGTATCAGACATGGCAAACGAGCAGACAGACAGACGGACAGACAGACGGTTACCTGCAGGTCCGTCTTCATGAGTGACGCCCCGGCTTCGACGAGATAGTGACAGATGGTCCTCTGGCAGAGCGACGCGGCCCGGTGGAGGGCTGTCTCTCCGCTGGGGACAGAGAGAGACACACAGCGGCGTTACGCTCCAGTGTCACCACTTCTCCTTGTTCTCCTCCTCCTTCTCCTCCCTCTCCTCCTCCTTCTCCTCCCTCTCCTCCTCCTCCTCCTCCTTCTTTCTGTTATTCGTTACGCTGATGAGTGAACATTCGCTCGGCTTCACGTGGGACAGCTTTGCTCCCGAAAAGGTGATTACAGGTGTACAGTGTAGTAGTGTACACCCGATTAAAAATGATTTGGCGGATATATTATATTGTGATTGCGATACAGATCGTCGATTCGGTTAACGTTCTGTCGGGCTTTGCTTTATTTGCTTTTTGCTTAATTAAAAAACAATAATAATTGCAATGGCGACGGCGGTTTGTAATTTGGATTACGTTTAAACGGGCGCACAAAGTCTGATTTTGTATTGATGTTCTCGTAATTGTTTTTTAATATGAATGAATGGCAACCTTTCACGGTGACTTAATTGCGGCGACGATGGAGATTAATATTCAATTAATATGTGCACGAGTCATATTCACTCGGAGAACAGAGAAACCCTCTTTTTAGGACGAGGAACACCGGATGGGTTTCCAAGTTGGATTTGCGATCATCTCTTCAGGAAAACGTGCGTCGATACATCCTGATTTTTTTATCGTATCTCATCAAACGCTCAAACGCCCTTTGATTGTCGCCCAACGAGATCGCTACAGGAAGAAGCCGACAAACTCAATATTTAAGCCATTTGAGTAATGATGGTGTCTACACTCATGCTATGGACAGCTTGGGTCCACAATAGTGAACTTATCTTTGAATAAATAACTTAAAGGACTATTTTGTATGAGATCTCGTCTAGAAGGGACATTATTCTCTGCGTTTGATGTGTGGGAAAAAAAACGATTAATCAGCACTTTTGTACAATTGGTCTTTCTGACTTTTGCTTTTTTTGTCTTCGTCTTCTCCCTCTCAAAGCTTGCATAGATTCTTTCAATATTTCATATTGATTCAGTCTAACGATTACACTTCGTTTGACAAAAGAAACAAAGGACATTTCATGAATGATGTTTTTGTGAACATTTCACTAATAGCACAACGTAGAAAATGAATCGTCTGTCGCCTTACTGTTGATTTTCCGCAACATCCAGCAAGTCAACGGGAGCTGGAAAGAAAGGAAACATACATTACACATACATACATACATACATACATACAGACATACATACATACATACATGGATTACATACGTAATAACGTCATATCACGTGAAATTGGTACAGTAGCTCAGACGCGTTGAACATTACATGACCACTTTATTCATCATGGGATCAACACCCATTAAAGGGATAGTCAGCGATCCCAATCCGTTAGCTGTCCGATAGCTGTGTGTGTGTGCTGAAAAATATCCAGTGTTTAGACACAGCCCCCGGCTCTGTAAACGGGAAACAGACCAAGTGCCATCCCAGCCAATCGGCAGCGAGCGGGAGACTGAGGGGCGTGTCCATTTGTTTTAGTGTTGCGTTATAATAAAACTCTTTCCCCAGAATCGCTAACTATACCTTTAAGACGACATCTGTTTCTAAAACGGGGGTACGCATACTCCTAGCGGCAGTTTGAAGGAAGGCAATCCCTACATACCAGCAAATGTTCGCTATTTGTACACGATAAATGACCTAAAAACAGTTAATCGTGTATATACAAAAAATGGATTCGACTCATTTTCTGTCGTTCGACTCGTCTGTCAATCTTCGGCTACTTCGAACCGCGCGGGCTTGCGCCAAGCGCCACGGCGCGGCGCTCTCCGCTCACCGTTGCCCAGGATGTAGCGGACCGTCTCCTTGCTCCCGGCGGCGACGGCGAGGTGCAGCAAAGTGCAGCCGGACGCGTCCAGGGCTGTGATGTCAGCTCCGCCCAGATGCAGCTCCTGTAGCTGTGAGCAACAACGACGACGAAGACGACGTCACATGTCAGAGATACAGAGTGCAGAGATACACGAGCAACGCCACGCGAACGCATGAACGCATGAACGCATGTACTGTATATACGCACACAAATACGAATACAGTGCATTCATACAAATGCTATACACACACACACACACACACACACACACACACACATATGTACAGACACACACACATCCCTGGAGTAATGTGCATGCTGTAGATATAAATAAATAAAATGACTACTTCTCATCACTTACCCTCTTGTGGTCCTTGTGTTTCATACACTCTACCAGCATCTCAAGGGAGCCTGGGAGGGAGGGAGAGAGAGATGGGGGGGGGGGGGGAGAGAGAGAGATACAGAGAGATGGGGGGGGGGGGGGGGGAGAGAGAGAGACAGTGATAGTGAGTGTTTATGGGGATGGGTGAAGACATCATTCTAGTGCCAGTAAATCGCAACCATTCCCACATGAACTAATACTACAGCCTTATTTTTTGTTCACTGTACATACGCATTTAAATTTGTTTTATATCGCATTTTAGACGATTTTATTGTTTCGGGCCATCATATTTTGTTTATTATTATGCTGTTGCCATCTTATTTTGCGCTTTGGCAATGAAAATGTAGGTTTTCCAAAGCCCATTCAATGCTGAACCTTGTAAGAGACAGATAGGGAGGGAGAGAGAGAGAGGGAGAGAGAGAGAGAGAGAGATGGGGGGAGAGAGACAGTGATAGTGAGTGTTTATGGGGATGGGTGAAGACATCATTCCAGTCCCAGTAAACAACCCCATCGCAACCATTCCCACATGAACTAATACTACAGCCTTATTTTTGTTCCCTGTACATATACGCATTTACATTTTGTTTTATATCGCATTTTAGACAATTTTATTGTTTTTGGCCATCATATTTTGTTTATTATTATGTTGTTGTCATCTTATTTTGCGCTTTGGCAATGAAAATGTAGGTTTTCCAAAGCCCATTCAATGCTGAACCTTGTAAGAGACAGATAGGGAGGGAGAGAGAGAGAGAGAGAGAGAGAGAGAGAGAGAGAGAGAGAGAGAGAGAAAGAGAGAGAGAGGAGGTCACAGGTATTCGTGTGATTCGCCGGCACGGTAAGTGACATCACAAATCAACTAAACGGTCACCGTGACGACGTCCTCGTCCGTGTTTTGTCTTCTTAATATACCAGACGGCAGACGGAGATACCAGATAATTATTTATTAAGATGACCTCAATAGCCTCTTTGTTACCTCTCCATCTCCCTCTCTCACCCTGTCCCCCCTCTATCTCCCTCTCTCACTCTTTCCCGCTGTCTCTCTATCGCCCTCTCTCACCCTTTCCCGCTGTCTCTCTATCGCCCTCTCTCACTCTTCCCCGCTGTCTCTCTATCGCCCTCTCTCACCCTTTCCCGCTGTATCTCTATCGCCCTCTCTCACCCTTTCCCGCTGTCTCTCTATCGCCCTCTCTCACCCTTTCCCGCTGTCTCTCTATCGCCCTCTCTCACCCTTTCCCGCTGTCTCTCTATCCCCCTCTCTCACTCTTTCCCGCTGTCTCTCTATCCCCCTCTCTCACTCTTTCCCGCTGTCTCTCTATCGCCCTCTCTCACTCTTTCCCGCTGTCTCTCTATCGCCCTCTCTCACCCTTTCCCGCTGTCTCTCTATCGCCCTCTCTCACCCTTTCCCGCTGTCTCTCTATCCCCCTCTCTCACTCTTTCCCGCTGTCTCTCTATCCCCCTCTCTCACTCTTTCCCGCTGTCTCTCTATCGCCCTCTCTCACTCTTTCCCGCTGTCTCTCTATCGCCCTCTCTCACTCTTTCCCGCTGTCTCTCTTTCGCCCTCTCACTCTTTCCCGCTGTCTCTCTATCGCCCTCTCTCACTCTTTCCCGCTGTCTCTCTTTCGCCCTCTCTCACTCTTTCCCGCCGTCTCTCTATCGCCCTCTCTCACTCTTTCCCCCCCGTCTCTCTATCGCCCTCTCTCACTCTTTCCCGCTGTCTCTCTATCCCCCTCTCTCACTCCTTCCCGCTGTCTCTCTATCGCCCTCTCTCACTCTTTCCCCGTCTCTCTATCGCCCTCTCTCACTCTTTCCCGCTGTCTCTCTTTCGCCCTCTCACTCTTTCCCGCTGTCTCTCTATCGCCCTCTCTCACTCTTTCCCGCTGTCTCTCTTTCGCCCTCTCTCACTCTTTCCCGCTGTCTCTCTATCGCCCTCTCTCACTCTTTCCCCCTGTCTCTCTATCCCCCTCTCTCACTCTTCCCCGCTGTCTCTCTATCGCCCTCTCTCACCCTTTCCCGCTGTATCTCTATCGCCCTCTCTCACCCTTTCCCGCTGTCTCTCTATCGCCCTCTCTCACCCTTTCCCGCTGTCTCTCTATCGCCCTCTCTCACCCTTTCCCGCTGTCTCTCTATCCCCCTCTCTCACTCTTTCCCGCTGTCTCTCTATCCCCCTCTCTCACTCTTTCCCGCTGTCTCTCTATCGCCCTCTCTCACTCTTTCCCGCTGTCTCTCTATCGCCCTCTCTCACCCTTTCCCGCTGTCTCTCTATCGCCCTCTCTCACCCTTTCCCGCTGTCTCTCTATCCCCCTCTCTCACTCTTTCCCGCTGTCTCTCTATCCCCCTCTCTCACTCTTTCCCGCTGTCTCTCTATCGCCCTCTCTCACTCTTTCCCGCTGTCTCTCTATCGCCCTCTCTCACTCTTTCCCGCTGTCTCTCTTTCGCCCTCTCACTCTTTCCCGCTGTCTCTCTATCGCCCTCTCTCACTCTTTCCCGCTGTCTCTCTTTCGCCCTCTCTCACTCTTTCCCGCCGTCTCTCTATCGCCCTCTCTCACTCTTTCCCCCCCGTCTCTCTATCGCCCTCTCTCACTCTTTCCCGCTGTCTCTCTATCCCCCTCTCTCACTCCTTCCCGCTGTCTCTCTATCGCCCTCTCTCACTCTTTCCCCGTCTCTCTATCGCCCTCTCTCACTCTTTCCCGCTGTCTCTCTTTCGCCCTCTCACTCTTTCCCGCTGTCTCTCTATCGCCCTCTCTCACTCTTTCCCGCTGTCTCTCTTTCGCCCTCTCTCACTCTTTCCCGCTGTCTCTCTATCGCCCTCTCTCACTCTTTCCCCCTGTCTCTCTATCCCCCTCTCTCACTCTTTCCCGCTGTCTCTCTATCGCCCTCTCTCACTCTTTCCCGCTGTCTCTCTTTCACCCTCTCTCACTCTTTCCCGCTGTCTCTCTATCGCCCTCTCTCACTCTTTCCCACTGTCTCTCTATCGCCCTCTCTCACTCTTTCCCGCTGTCTCTCTATCCCCCTCTCTCACTCTTTCCCGCTGTCTCTCTATCACCCTCTCTCACTCTTTCCCGCTGTCTCTCTATCCCCCTCTCACTCTTTCCCGCTGTCTCTCTATCGCCCTCTCTCACTCTTTCCCGCTGTCTCTCTTTCGCCCTCTCTCACTCTTTCCCGCTGTCTCTCTATCGCCCTCTCTCACTCTTTCCCCCTGTCTCTCTATCCCCCTCTCTCACTCTTTCCCCGTCTCTCTATCACCCTCTCTCACTCTTTCCCCCTGTCTCTCTATCCCCCTCTCTCACTCTTTCCCGCTGTCTCTCTATCGCCCTCTCTCACTCTTTCCCGCTGTCTCTCTATCGCCCTCTCTCACTCTTTCCCCCTGTCTCTCTATCGCCCTCTCTCACTCTTTCCCGCTGTCTCTCTATCGCCCTCTCTCACTCTTTCCCCATGTCTCTCGCTGATTCGTAATCCAATTACAGCCTGTATGTGTGTGTTTGGTGTGTGTGTGTGTGTGTGCACATGCGTGCACGTGTGTATATGAGTGTGTGTGTATATGAGTCTGTGTGTATATGAGTGTGTGTGTGTGTGTGTGGAAAATCCGCTAAGAGGTTTTGTGGCTGCAAGTCAAATCTGAAAGAGCGTGGTACACATATGCATGCACATGCGAACGCACACGCGCACGCGCACACGCACACACACACACACAACGTTGCGTGCGGAAACCGAAAGTGCGCGCTACTGAAATTGAGACATGGCTCTGGAGGAGACAAGAAGGGCTAGGACAAAAAGAAAGAAAAACAATGGCTGAATTTCGAATGTGTCGGTGTTCAGTTTTAACCCGTTCTCACGTCGCCGAGTTACGTAATCGGAGACGACATGACGTCAGGAAACGGAGAGATGTTATTTCATCGTAAAAAGCAAAATATACTACTCCTACTATGTTATAGCAGAACTACTGATCCGGCGGTCCTACTATGTTATAGCAGAACTACTGATCCAGCGGTCCTACTACGTTATAGCAGAACTACTGATCCAGCGGTCCTACTATGTTATAGCAGAACTACTGATCCAGCGGTCCTACTATGTTATAGCAGAACTACTGATCCAGCGGTCCTACTATGTTATAGCAGAACTACTGATCCAGCGGTCCTACTATGTTATAGCAGAACTACTGATCCAGCGGTCCTACTATGTTATAGCAGAACTACTGATCCAGCGGTCCTACTATGTTATAGCAGAACTACTGACCCAGCGGTCCTACTATGTTATAGCAGAACTACTGATCCAGCGGTCCTACTATGTTATAGCAGAACTACTGATCCAGCGGTCCTACTATGTTATAGCAGAACTACTGATCCAGCGGTCCTATTATGTTATAGCAGAACTACTGATCCAGTGGTCCTACTATGTTATAGCAGAACTACTGATCCAGCGGTCCTACTATGTTATAGCAGAACTACCGATCCAGTGGTCCTACTATGTTACAGCAGAACTACTGATCCAGATTTGAGCTCGTCTGCCAGGTCTGATTTGTGAGACCAACCGCCGGCCAACCAGACCATGAAAACACGTATTCGGGTTTAGAAGAAAGGCGCCGGCGTTTGGATTCTGTTGGTTCTAAAACAGCAAACAGAGCTGTGAGCTGACCGGACGGCTCTCCGAGAGGTCAGCGTCAACCGGGGGTCAAAGTTGAACCCGGTCCGCTATGACCAGGGTGGCGTCTCCAACGCGAGGCCGGGGCGTCGCCGCTCAGCTCCATAGGAACACATTGGCAACGCCGCCTGGCAAGCGGCAACCGGATCGCCGCCGGTTTTTATCCTCAGCTGCTTTTGGCTACTGTTGCAGATGCAGCCTGCGTTCTGCGCTCAGCAGAACAGCAGAAACCCTGTGTTACTGTAATTACCGTTATCCGTAGTTGGCAGCAATTTCAGCCAATCAGATGCGGGCGCTGAAACAGCCCCCCCGTTTAATCACCGATGGTCCCCTCTCTGCGGCTTAATTGCAGCATTTGGTGGCACACCAGTTTGATTGCTTTTGCCTGTACTGACAAGATTAAGAATGTGACTTTTCCCGATGAAACGTTACACCAGCCCTGCCAGCGTGAGCAGCAGACGCAGCGGCGTCCAACCGCGTTAGTCAGAGGCTGAATGTTCATTTTGTGAGCGATAACAAGCCGTTATTGATGTTATTCATAAATGTGACCAGTATATTATGTTGTGTGTGTTCCTAATCTAACCCTTGCAAAGAAAAAAAACCTTGTGGGGGAGTTTTGCATCTTTTAAAGGAGCAACGAACCCCACGTCGATTTGTTTTGTAGTTGTTTTTTTTTGCTAATGTCTGTGATCTTGCTAATGTCTGTGATCTTCAGCGTAGTAATCTGTGCTTTTTTTGTCACCCTTACTAAAATAAGACGGTCGTTTAGAGAAAACAGGTGTAAAAGCCGATGTTTTCGCCCCCAGCCTCCGCCGACCGGTTTGTTTGACGGTTCGGCTCTGCTCCGATCTCAAGTAGCGCTCTTTATTTCGTGGCGTCCGCGTCCAAGAGACGGGTCAAGCTTCTTGGACACTTAGTAGTATAACGCCGCACTGTGTGTGTGTGTGTGGCGCATTTCATACACGACATCGCTCATTGAAACGCTCATACACATACGAATGGTACGAGCTTAAAAAAAAAAATAAAGATCACAAAGTTGACTTCCCAGAAGCCTAAAACGCTCCTTTTTAAATTTTAAATCTCTGTGTTGTGACTTCGAGCTGCAACAGGGAGTTCACATACACCTTTAAAGGTTCGGTCGAAGAAAAGCTAACGACAAAGTTGTCAAAAAAGAGGACAAAAATAAGCCAGGAAGGAAAAAAAAGACAGAGGAGAAAAAGAGGAAACGAAACCCTTTCTCCCCAGGATTTCATAATAGTCCCTTTGTCTTCTGGGCAGTCCGCACACACAGTCTCCCTCTAATGAGTTTGTTTGATGAAGCCAACTTGACAAGCTCCTCTGGGACCCATGTGTCTGCGCTGGCCGGGTCTGCAAGACTATGTGGTTAAAGATGGTGAAACGTAGCTCTTGACCACAGACACACACACACACACACACATCATCGTATGTTGCATGCAAGCGGTGGGGAAAGTTAGGTTGACATTTTATTGGATCTGTGTCCAAAACTTTTAAAACTTTTTGTGCCTTGTTGCCCGGAGTCCAGCTAGACTAAATCCTCCGGCCAATTTAACTCTCCTGTTATCTCCAAT
This sequence comes from Merluccius polli, assembly GCA_030340625.1. Taxonomy (NCBI): domain Eukaryota; kingdom Metazoa; phylum Chordata; class Actinopteri; order Gadiformes; family Merlucciidae; genus Merluccius; species Merluccius polli. The sequence goes on along the minus strand of JAOPHQ010005484.1, from coordinate 68,935 downwards.
CGATTGCTGCTGGCGTCAATTTGACCCCAGCAATTTAAATTTCCGAGAAAATTATTATAATTAAAATTGTTACTCAAGTTTACATGTTTGTCAGGTTTCTTTGTTGACAGCCTATAAATACCCCTTTACTTTAAAAATCACCATAAAATCTCACTGATTGCAAGTGGGTCACATTTAGGTTATGTTATGGCCCTAAAGATTATAAAATTGCATGTTATAGTGACCTCAATATCATCCCAAACAACCAAATGTGTGTAAAACGATGATATTTTCTTATATGTACAGCTAAAACAGCCTGGGGTCAAAATGACCCCAAAAAACACTACTGCATACAAAATGTGTCCAGGACGTTGAAAACATGTCATCATGTTCATTTTAGTTTCACCCAGTTGTCCCCATCAAATTAGGAAAAGTCATTAAATCAAGCAAAAAAAATAAAATGATGTCAATCATTTAGAGATGTCAAACATTGAATGGGGTCGAATTGACCCCAGAAGATAATAGGAGAGTCAGACGAGATTCATGTATTGAACAAAATGACGCCATGTCGGCTTTTCAGGCCTGTTGTCCACCATGTTTGTTAACGCAATGTCACTTTCAATGTCACTTTCACACAAAAGCATTTCGCAAATACGTACACGTCAATATTTTTAAATCAATGGTAAGTTCATGTTTTGTTCGAAGTGCTGTGCTGAGGCTTTAATAGCCGAGGGAGAGCTTTCGCCATTGTTGCCGTTACATGTGCTCATTATTAAAGTCCAAGTCACTCGTCTGCCTGCTACCTTGAATTTTTACATGAAAAAGTTTAGCTGCAACCTGGGGTCGTTTCTACGGTGATTGACGGTGTGTGTGTTGGGATTTATACCTCTGCTAATTTATATATATACATATCTCTCTCTCTCTCTCTCTCTCTCTCTCATTATGTGAAGCATATGTCTTTGTGTAGGGGAATGTCATATACAGTATGTAACCTTATATGTAACCTGAATAATTGTGATCAACATAATTAAAGGTTTAAGTTAGAGGAACATTTAGAGGGAAATTAATTGTATGCCTGTTTGGCATAAAATATGCCCATTAGTCGTTGATATGAATCGATTAAATAATCGATGGATCGTTAATGGCAGCCCTAGGCCAGAGCAAATGCTGCATGTGCCAGGCGACTATCTCCATGCCGACACAGACTTTTTGATAACATTAATGGTTTTATAGTAATTTAACTTGCACTTAAATCTTAAACATTTTGTTGTTCTGTGGCTCCAGGGAGAGAGTCCGTTTACAGTTGGCAAGATGTCATTAAAAATTAGTGTTTTTAAAAAAATATGCATCCTTTGTGTTGATTTCATTTGTTGAATCTACATTTAAATATTGATGATTACAAGCTTGGGGGAAAAATATGTGCAGGCGTGAGTGTGTGTGTGTGTGTGTGTGAGAAACATTTACCATACCTTTTTCCAACTCTGCCTCTTTTCTGTCCGGGTGGGTGACGTCTTTCCTAGAGAGAAGACATAGAAAACGAAGACAAAGGACTCAAAGTGCAGGACTCAAAACGCAGCACTCACAACCGGCTCAAGGTCCTACAACTATTGCACCGCTCCATTTCCATAATTATCCTTTGTGATCACTAAAGTTAAGTCTCCATCTTTCCTGACTCTCCTTATGTGTGTGTGTGTGCGTGTGTGTGTGTGTGCCATGCCGGCATTGTACACGTATCAAAAGAGCGACACTGCCGCCTTTTCTCCAGGGAGGGTACATTGTGGTGTCTGGTCCCTCTGTAAATGGGCAATTAGCTCAGGGTACACATAAACTCAAGAGACAGCCACAGAGAGCGTTATTGCTCAGGGATCGTATTGGCGTGGCGGGCGGTGATTTCTATATCGTGTTTACAAAAATGTGGGACTTATTTCCCATGGTGCACCGCCCCCCTTGGCCATGCAAATGAACGTATGAACTCACCGGAACCCACAATAAATGACAAAAACGCAGAAACATCGTTTACAAAAACAATATCGGCGATGAGTCCTTCGCGGCCCCGAGGAAGTGAAGTTCGGTGTCGGCGTCGTCGGCAACCCGTTCTCCGAGTGGCGGCCCGCAGAGCGGCGTGGCGCCGGTCGACCATCATTGGAATCAGTGGGGCCTCTCATAAGACGCTATTGCCGTGCCATGGGAGGGGCGCACTTATACAAATACATATCTTGTTGCTTATTGCTGTTGCTTATTGGTTTGGTTGCTATGTTTCATTTAAATAGCGATGGTTGTGGTAGAGTACAAGTAGGGCTGAGCAATGATATTAACAATAACAATATTGAAATCACAATATGGCCATAAAAATGCAATATCCAAAAATCGCAGGAGCTGCAATTTTTTGATAAGGGTGTAAAAATGTGTAAATGTAAATGTATAACATCATTATTAATGAAGCGATGTAGCGCTGCCCTGGCCTACACATCCTTTGATGATTTGAATCTTTTATTTAATTTTTTACTGGTTGTAATTCACTCTGTGAGTGGGCTTGTCTTGTCCTGTCCTGATGTTTCATGTGAGGACCACAACGGAAATAAGTCCTGGACTTTATTGTGTTTTTATCCTCAATTGTATTTTGTTGATGTCTTTTAATGTGTGTAAGACATTTCCGATACAATTAAATAAATCAAATCAAATCAAAAATCAGTGAAAGTAAAAACTCTGACGCAAAAAAAACGATCATTCCCACTAATAGCGAATCAAATCGCAATCGCAATATCCGTCAAAAATCACAATCGCAATACGATTTGTTTCACCGCTTCATCGCTCCAGCCCTAATTGCAAGCCGAGAAGCCAACTAGTGTTTCGTATTTCTCCCCGCACATCGCTGCTCCCTCATCCCGAGCACCGGCGGTAGAGCAACGGAGGCCCCTTTCTGTCAAACACAGCACAGCTGGAGGTCCAACTCGCCTATCTCTTCTCTCTCCCCTTTGGAGAGCCAGGCAGTCAGAGGTCTGGTTGTTGGTTGAACATTACAACATTATCATCTCAAACTGTGTATTTTCAGGGTTTTTTGTTGGGTTTTGTTGTGTAGTCTTTGCAACTCCTATTGGAATTGCTCCTCTCCTTTTATTTATTTCTGCCCTCCACTTTCTGCTGTGACTGCCGAAATCCACCGTCTTGGATTAATAAAGTACCATCGTATGTTATCGTATCGATTGAGGATATATCAAGTCTAATTGTGTGATATGTGCATACATACATACATACGTTAGGATTGAATTGTGCTCAAATAAAAAAAAGAAAAAGAAGAGCTTGAAGAGAGGGGAGGATATCCTGTTGCGTCGGAGCTGGAGGAGTTGTGTTGCTCATTAAAGTGCTGTGCTCTGGTTTCCCGGGTCCAGACCTTTGACTCCGCCCACTCCGCCGAGTTGGAGAGTTGACTGCTTCCAGTCTGGCATCATGACATGAAACAGCGATTATCCAATGATCGCCGCGGGGGGGACTAACGATTAGCCAATCAGCGGCACGGGTGGGACTAACGCCGTTGTCAAGTGGTTGTCAAGCTGTGCGCTGGAACCAAGGAGGAGTAATGGCGTAACAGCAATGGCGACCGCTAAAGACAAGATGGACGCTGCTATGGAGGCCGTTCTAAATCCAGGTATGTTGAGGCGTGTCTTCTCAATACCGCCCGACATCGTGGGTTTGGTTTTACTTCGCTCCGCTCTTAAAACCCCCGGCAGAACCAGTATGTTGTCATGGCTACGCATCGGTGTCGACTTCAAATGACGTGAGATTCAGGCGGACGGCGCGTTGGTTTTTCACGATCGGTTAGGAAACATCGAACTCGGTGAGAGCGGAGGCAACGTCAGACTGAAGATGGAAATGATTTTTCCTATATATACGTGGGTTAATGAGGTTTTTTCAGAAAACACATTTCTGTTTATTTTGTGTACTGAGCCAAGAACATTTGAACATAACTGTATTTTATAACCGGATCAACAAGGAAAGTGTCAAAAATAAGCCTTTCGGCGCAAACCTTTCTCAAAGATATTTTACCTTCTGTGCATGACCTACACATAAAGCAGGTGAGATATGAATCACCTGGATTTGTTTTGGTTCATAGTGCCACTGATCTGTAAGTAAATGTTTTGGTCCTCAAATGGAAAATAAATTAACTAAATTTGTCCAAAAATGTTTTCCTCTTCTTCACACTGATTGGCAACTTCCCACTCAAAGAAACATTCAGAAATCATTATACCGGTTGTGCAGAATGATCTTGAACCATTTTTTAAGTTGAACCATTTTCATCGACACTTTTATTTCCACAAACTTTATTTTATGGAAAACTAAATGTTTGATTTCACATCTACATTCGTATTCATTATAACTGAGGAAAGAGGAAAGTTTCAAACAACGTATCCAGCTCCGAACACAATTTTGTTTTCAGATCTCCGTGTGTCTGGTGTGCTGCGCTTCACTTATTCATTATCCAATCGGGTTGCAGTTCAGAACATCAGAACAGACTTAGTAATAGCATAAATAGATATTGACGCAATTATCTCTGTAATTTCAAACTTTTTTTTTCTTGCATTGACGAATCGATTCAGGTTTTTTTGTTTTTTTTACATCCCCATGGTCAGGGCAACTATTGGTTTTGAAAAGACGGCCGTTAACGCTTTACACAAACGGAGACAGGAATACACACACAGCATGGGGAAGAATGTTGCCGACGCGGTGGAAAAGCTTTAAACAACATTACAATGTGTTTCAATGTGCTAGTTAGGGACTGGGTGTGTGTGTTATTGTGTGAAAAAAGGTGTACAGACCTTATTGTGGATTGGAAATCAGCAGCGGTGGTGTTCCAGCGATGAATACATCCAGCCCTTTATCACGCACACACACACAAAATACTGATAAAGGATGTAAAATACAAGCTGTGGGGGGGGGGGGGGGGGGGGGGGGGTACAGCTCAGCTCATACAAAAATATGAGCTGTACCTAATGTATTAGGTACAGTCTGACTCGGGTCGTGAGGCTGCTTTAAACCAGCCATCAACCACACACACACACACACACACACACACTCCACAAACTATCATAATAATAACTTATTTCTAAAGCACATTTCATACAACAAAAAAAAATGCAACAATAGAAAGACAAAATAAGTTCAGAAAAATAGCATAAAAGATCCAATGAAAATGCAGACAAAGAAAGAAAAGTATTACAAAATGATGGTAAAAAGAGATAAAGACATGCTGCATTGATTTAATGCCTGCCTGGATAAGAAGGTTTTCAGTTGATTCTTAATAAAATGTCAACAGCGCTTGCATCACTCATGTAACTGGGCCGGTTTGTTGCACCGTCTGGGAGCGCAGCAGCGAGTTTCCCCACTACTTCAGAAACAGTGAACATACCGGCATCCTCAACAGTGTGTCGCCATTTATCTCGGATTTGACATATTTGAGTGCATATTTGCTTTATGGTCCTATTATGTCGCACTCGGTTTTATTTTCTGCGTTACGTGAGTGACATCTCCTCTCGTTCTCATGGTGTTTTTTTATATACGAGCTTGATCCCACTGACGTATCCAAAACAAAACGGGAAAAAAATAATCCCATCAGCTTGAGGATCTGCATGGCGGCTTCGTGAAGAGGCGCGCAGCCACACACGAGGGCTGTATATGCGTTTTATACATCGCTTCGTATGCACGCAGCCCTGTGGGCGGTCGCGCTCGGCGTTGACAACGTGGATTTCGACGGGAGCTTCTGCAGCGGCTTCATTTGTGTAGAATTATACAGTGTTCAGCCCCTCATGCTGCTCTACATGCACATGACTCTCACACTTCGAGCGTCAGCCACGTTCCCTTTTCATAATTGCAATTTCTTTCGCGGGATCATCGAGACTCCTCTTGATGGATTTGTTTTCCCAACAAAAGAAAGAAAGTAGTATATACTGTGAACGATGATTAATAACAAGATGCCTTGTGCTCCGCGTCGTTATGTTTCATTTGTCTGTTTGTGTGTTCGCTTGTGTGCTGTCATGGATGGATGCTGTTCTTGTGTTATTGCTACAGGCACTGATTTTAAACAGTAACATGTAACTTTAATGATTGCTACTGATTTTAAACGGTTACATGTAACTTTAATGATTGCTACTGATTTTAAACGGTTACATGTAACTAATGATTGCTACTGATTTTAAACTGTAACATGTAACTTTAATGATTGCTACTGATTTTAAACTGTAACATGTAACTTTAATGATTGCTACTGATTTTGAACTGTAACATGTAACTTTAATGATTGCTACTGATTTTAAACTGTAACATGTAACTTTAATGATTGTTACTGATTTTAAACTGAAACATGTAACTTTAATGATTGCTACTGATTTTAAATGGTTACATGTAACTTTATTGATTGTTACTGATTTTAAACGGTTACATGTAACTTTAACGGTGCAACATGGCGCGCCCCGTGGAAGAGGACCCATGTAGATATAAATGGCTCATTCTAAGGTAACGAAAACACGATTCTTATTTTCATGGGATTATACACTAATTAAAACATACTCATGAATATTATATAATTTCTATATTATTATATTATATTCCTGCCAAGTCCGTTCCACTAGATGCCACTAAATTCAACACACTGCACCTTTAATTGGTAAATAAGCGTATTAAAAAGCTTTTCAGCCTCACAACATGTATGTACTCTGCCAGAACATGACTTACACAGAGAGGACACGTCTGAGTATTTTTGAATAATAAAAGACCATAAAGAGCATCTTATTCACACAAATGAGTAAAGCAACAAGCTGTCCACTGACCGCGGACCCCGTCTGTTTGTGGGTACAAACCTTTTCAGTTTCTTTTCTGTCTGCATCCCCGTTACCGAGCCATCGGAGACCGAACTGTCGCTGCAAATTCTCTGTCTCTGGGGCGTGTCACTGAAAGAAAAAGCAAAAAAAATGAAGTCAAAAAAAGTGTTTTAACCATTTTAAACTCATACCTAGGGACCCTTACACGTTGATTATGGACTAGCCCTCTTTATTCGACTTTTTCTCCAAGGCATTGGACACGTTGTGGGAGCCTGACCCCCTATTGGTCATTCTTTGATCTACAGGGGTAATTATGCTAAATTCAGGGGAAGACAAATTGCGAGTGTTCCTGGGATCTGTAGTAGCCAAAAACATGAATTTTACAATTATGTAATTGTGTAATTTGTGTAATTGTGTGTCTGAGGCTGTTAGCAATATTTTACATGTGGCTGAGGGAGTTAGGTGAGGTCCTCTACTTGGGGAAGCTTCGATTGAAGATCAGTGGGAGGAAAAAAGCCTTTGATAAAGCTTGAGGGCCGGCACTGGGTTACTCTCAATCTTTTTCAAGCCAGGGACCCCTCAGAATAGATACATATTTACAAGGACCGCCTATCATTGTTAGGGTTTGCAACCTGAATCTAACCCCGTATTACTTGCCAGGAACTGTATTTATAACATGCATTGGAAATCTTGTGCTCCCCCTACTGGCATCATTAATTTCTCACGTTATGTACCCCTTAAAAAAAAATGACGCCGTGAGTAATTACCTCAACGGTACGCTCGTTTTATTTTTTGATTTTTTACTTTTCATAAATTATGCAGGAGTTTTATTCATTATTTTTATGGACCCCATGGCCATATGCCACAGACCCCCAGGGGTCCCCGGACCCCACTTTGAGAACCACTGACTTAAAAGATGTGAGAGTCTGAGAGTGTGGGATAAAGTAAGGACTATGATCCAGGAACAGTGAAACCTTAATGTGTACTCTACTTTATTTTACTTTTCTGAATTGAATTGTTGTCTCAGTAACTGTAATCTTCAACTGCCGCCTGAGCTGTCATGCAGTCACAATGCAATGTTCTTTATAACGCTGTTATCTTGTTTTATGTCATGCTATGTTTTGTTACAAGAAAGAGAAAAGAGTTTTCTTTTCTCTTGTGCAATTATATCTTACAATAAAAAGACTCTTAAAAACTCAGACCTAATCTCCACTGGTCATATTCAATCAGCAATGCGAGTTACGCATGTAAACCACGTCCCAAAGATTTGTTTGGAGAGAGACGGCCAGGGAATGGACCCAATAGTCTAATTATCCATCCGAAAATACAGAAGTGACCAAACAACAAGGACACGGCACGGTGTCGTCTGATGTGAGGAGGTCAAAGTCACGATTTCGTCGGTCCCAAACCGGTCTGGACCTCGGCGAGGAAGCCCAGGATCATTTCAACCCGTTTCCACCTGCAGTGACGCATCGTTCTTCTAGGATGTCACCGATAAACGAGCACACCTCAAACCCAACAGAAAACACGAAAACTATGTTGGTGACGAAAGCCTGGGAACCAGAGAAGAACGAACAACTGCACTTAAAGCTTTTGATGATAAGAAAGATGCATTTGCCGTACTTCCAACAGGATGTGGTGAAAGTTTAATTCACGTCACACAATCCATGCGGTTGTAGGTCTAGGTTCCAGACTAATGTTTAGCAAGCTGAACATTTGATGCACAATGATGACTTTTATGGGAACTTCTTATGCAAATCAATGATACAAAAAATGTTAATTATTCTTTTCATCTTCTTTCTGCACATTTTATTTTAATTCGATGGGACTTAACCAACCTGTAGGGAACAGCACTTTTGTTTTTGCCATTTTAGCGGACGCACAAAAATTCAATTGTTGATCTGGTTTTGGAAGAAAATTGAGCAACAACATAGAAAAAACATATTTGATCTGAAAACTGAAAAGCTGGCTTTGTGCCAGGCGAAGGTATGATTTGCATCCTGAATGCGAAGCTGTTCTGCATATTGTCCATGACCTGCCCTCCCACACACTACAGTAGGAGGAATATGAAGAGGAGAAAAGCTGCACCACATAACAGACCATTTAAAAGCGAGAGCGAGAGCGAGAGCATGGCAGAGAGAGAGAGAGAGAGAGAACGAGAGTGAGAGAGCGAGAGAGAGAGAGAGAGAGAGAGAGCGAGAGACACACACACAGGGAGAGAGAGACAATGTGAGAAAGAGAGCGAGAGAGAGAAACGTATGGATGAAAATATCCCTGGGGAGGACAACTGACCATGTCGAAAAAACGCTCTGAAGCTAAAACGCTGGCATGCTGACCTATTATACTATAATAGTATTGTATGCATTAATTGTTATGGACTGTTCCAGAAAATGTACATTATGCAGTTAAAATGTTTTACATGTGCATTGTTAAACATACACTAAAAGCAAGGGAGCAGGGGATGTATGATGGATAGCCTACCAGTTGGTACAGTCCACTGGGTAGGCTGGTAGACTGATCTAGTCATCATACATCTGGGTGGACACTCCCACTTGTGATGTCACTAGAGGGTAGATTTTGACTTTGATGTTGACTGGCTTGTAGTGGCTAATCAGCATCACACACAACTGAATTAGGGGCCCTTTAGGACGTGGTTTTGCAGTGGCCTTTCTGCACTCTGGCGATCGGCAGCGCTGCTTTGAACAGATGGATGATCGCGTCGCACGTTGTACAATCGCTGTTGTCTAAAAAGACGAACCTTTTGAGCGTAGCATATGGCGGTTATAGCGGAGGCACAGTTCTACTGTCGGCCTTTAGCAGAGGCTTCGCATCTTCTTGTCCTCTACATGCTGTAGACCTAATTTTTAATTGTTCCTCGTCTCTTTTATTTCGTTTTAATTTCTTCTTTTATTCTTTTTTCTGTCTTCTGTCCTCCTGTTAGCATTCCCTGCTTCTGTTACTCCTCCATTGCTTTTGGAGTATTTGTGATTTGTGTGTGTGATTTGACCGTGTATTGTTATAATCTTAGCCTAGCTGCCCATGCTGTGTACCAGAAAGGAGATCTCAACCTAGCAATTACGGTGCACCTAGAAACTATTGACATCCTCGCTGTACTGACAGTGATATATTGTTGTTTTACCTTCTCCTGGCAACTGTACTTATTGTCTAGTCTGCTAAAATCCATAAATATAAATGTAAATTAACAAAAACACAAAAATTACATCAACGCAAAACAGGATACTGAAATGAATAGCAGCACTCAGGGACTCCCGCGACCGCTAATTGGATAGACCGTGTCAGATTTGAGCGGTTGCCCCCCCCCCCTCCCAGTAGACATCTGCTGTTGCTCGTATTAAATGGCAGGTTTATGGCTGCCTGCAACCTTTTACAGAGAAGCATCTGGGCTGGAAACGTCCGTCTGGGCGGTGGTGGAGGCGGCGCTGCTTTAACTGTGCTTATCCAGTTGGCTTGCTTGCCTGCTTGCTTCCACATGTCCAGTGATGCTTTCCTCACATTAAATACACACCTGTGTGTGTGTGTGTGTGTGTGTGTGTGTGTGTGTGTGTGTGTGTGTGTGTGTGTGTGTGTGTGTGTGTTCATGTCCCTCGTGTAAGAGCTTCCCAGTCATATTCCCATGCGCATGTGTTTTCGGTGTATTTGCGGTTAAAGGGTACCTGAACCCCGAAATCACTTTTTCCAGTTGACCAGTTTTCCGTTTCCGAAAAACGGTTTCCATTTGGGACTCTCGAACATTTCCGTGTTATTTTGGACTAAAACGTATCAAGTTGTTAAACGGAGGGGACGTTATCTGTAAAATACGAGAAGCCTGCTACTTCTGGTTTTTTTCCAGAGTGGTGGTTTTCTATTGGCTGCACAGCCTAGCTCAAGCGAGCGTGACGCGGGTTTGGACGCCTGCAGAACCCAACGCCGATGTTCCTGTCAAAACAATACCGGCTGCGGTATTAAGTGCCATTGTGAAGAAATTAGAAAATATCTTTTCCGTTAACGCTTTCGACTCCAGAAAACCCTGATGAATAGCACAAAAAAAAATTGTAATCATGCAAATGAGGCCTCCCACGATGCGTTGTGCCTCTCCACCTCCGCCTGCTTAGCGTGTTTGCGAGAAAGGTGATGTCTGTGAGGAAGATGATGCCGGGGTGGAAGGGATGAGGTTGTCTGCTTGATTGCGCTCCCTGCATATTAAATGATGGGTGGGGTTGTGGGGGGGAGTTGACAAGTGTGTCCTAAAACTAATACTAATTGTATAATTGGAATAATCATTGTAATGATTCGTTATTGGTTTGTAAAACTGCTTAATGCGGCCCCCAAGCCAGTTCCGACTCGTAGGCGTTCGTTTGTGAAAAGCGTAAAAAGCAGTGAGGAGTCAAGAAAACGAATGTGGATTTCAACACTGGAAAATCGTCGGTTTGTGTGTAACGCTATTCTGACGCAAGCACAGGTCGATATCTTTGTGATTTATTTAGAGAAAATATTGGTGTGTTCCCAAACGCGTCTGATATATATAAATATTTCAAATGGAGAGACTCTTTTTAAGTGAATAAAAATACACTTTAAAACATAAATTGTTTCAGCCAATCGACTGTGAAATGTGTGATCACTATTGCTTTAGCATCAGCTCATGACTGTGATAGACAGTCTCATTTCCTGATGCAGAGCGCCAACCTTGGTTCCCTCATTGTTAGCGAGTCACTCAGGGAGGTTCAGAGGTACAATATGCAAGATTTGCGATTTCAAGCTAGCTCCAGTCTAAATTTAGATAACTTGAGCCTCGAGACCGATTAAACATTCATTCTTTCCATGGCACACATGGACCGCTACAGTCCGGTCCCTCGGATGTAAAATACTGTAATGAAATGATGAAGCTGTTATGTTATAGCAGGACTACTGATCCAGCGGTCCTACTATGTTATAGCAGGACTACTGATCCAGCGGTCCTACTATGTTATAGCAGAACTACTGATCCAGCGGTCCTACTATGTTATAGCAGAACTACTGATCCAGCTGTCCTACTATGTTATAGCAGAACCACTGATCCAGCGGTCCTACTATGTTATAGCAGAACCACTGATCCAGCGGTCCTACTATGTTATAGCAGAACTACTGATCCAGCGGTCCTACTATGTTATAGCAGAACTACTGATCCAGCGGTCCTACTATGTTATAACAGAACTACTGATCCAGCGGTCCTACTATGTTATAGCAGGACTACTGATCCAGCGGTCCTACTATGTTATAGCAGAACTACTGATCCAGCGGTCCTACTATGTTATAGCAGAACTACTGATCCAGCGGTCCTACTATGTTATAGCAGAACTACTGATCCAGCGGTCCTACTATGTTATAGCAGAACTACTGATCCAGCGGTCCTACTATGTTATAGCAGAACTACTGGAGGGAGACGGTACAGAGTCTGGCCTGGAAACCAGAAACTGCAAGGGGACAGAGTTACGCCGTGCTTCCTGTTTCCTTAGAGATATTCTACCAAAGAGAAATTAATTTGTGCGAGTGGCTGAAGCTTTCAGAAGGGGAAAATTTAATAAGTGTATTTCTACAGTTGGCCGGTCTACACAGTGTTTATTTGAAACTTTTACATACACTTTATTTTTTACAGTTTCTACTGCTGGCCGAGTTTGTGTTTGCCAATTACAAACTTACAGATCCCCGCCTCCAGCAACACGACTGGTCAAAACAAATATGAAGCGTAAGAAAGTGAAATGCTCCATTCACCAGGATTTGAGCTCATCTGCTGTCAGCCATTAGGTTGTGAGACTCCTCTCTCTCACGATAACATGCAGGTTGCCGTATAATGACCCACCTCGGCTGGTCGTCCTGGCTGGAGGCGGGGCTGACCAGGTCTGGCACGGCCGAGGGGGAGGTGCCCACGGTCTTCGTGATCACCAGCTCCGGGTCCAGGATGAACAGTTCCTCCTGCGAGATCTCGGACACGTAGTTCAGATGCTCCTAAGAGAGGAGGAAGAGGGGGCTGTTAAAACTCGCAAGGGGGCAATTTCTTTTACATAAAATAAAATGAATTGATTTAACAATGCAATAGCCTCAGAAAGGCTAAATAACAACAACAACAACAACATAAGGCTATGGTTTCAAAATCAAAGAATACATTTATTAATCAGAGCACCGACATAAGAACATTATGCACTAGCAGAGCGCTAAATATTTTTTATATTTGTATTTTCTATCACTATATAAGGCTTAAAAAGAGGGGGCAACAAATACAACCGACATATATATATATATATATATGCATATATATATGCATATGCATATGCATATATATATATATATATATATATATATATATATATATATATATATATATGCATATATGCATATATATATGCATATATATATATATATATATATATATATATATATATATATATATATATATATATATATATACATATGCATATATACTGTAGCTACTCAAAATTCAAAATACAGCAGTAACCCTTAATACATCTTCTGAATAATAATGAATAATCTATGAATGATTGAAGATGTTTGAAAATGAAGGCAGCGTATGATCTTGTTAAATGTCTTGTCTCACTACAGATCACATTTCCGACGTACAATGTCTGTCGTTCTTTCATTTGAAACCATTTGTACCCCACCACTCGGATGTCTCTCTCTCCAGCCTGTAGCCATTTTTAGCAAACAATGTGTGTAAAATGTGGACTTTACATCTGCAGATTACAGGGACATGAAACCAGGAGCACTGGGAATACCAGCGAGTCTCTTACCTGTGTCCTGTCTATCCGGTAAAAGCGATCTGCTGTGGTAGCTACAGAAAAACAAAAAATACGAATCACAAACCAGTGGTGGAAAGTAACTAAGTACATTTACTCAAGTACTGTACTTCTACTTTACTTGAGTATTTCTATTTTCTGCTACCTTATATTTCTGCTCCGATACATCTCAGAGGCAAATATTGTACTTTTCAGTACACTCACAGATTAACAATACAAAATATAACCAATAAATACATTATATTATAATATCAATAACACTTTACTGGGCCCCAGGAGGAAATTCACAAGCTACCCAGCAGTATGTAAAGTAATATATAATACATATATATATATATATATAAATAAATTAAAATGAGCTCCACCTTTACCAGCTACAACATTAAAGTAATGAACATATGAAGGCATCAATAAACGCAAGAATCCAATAATATTATATATATATTAGAGATGGGCATAGATTACCGGAGGATTTCGGTTCGCGATAATATCGGCGATAAAAATATTATCGCCGATAAAAATCTTGCGTTATCGCATCACTAATATATATATATATATATATATATATTATTCTGCAATGGGCCATTCTGCATAATGACTATTTTTTTTTATAATGACTATTTTTACTTTTGGTACTTTCAAGTATACTTTTACTTAAGTAACATTTTCAGTGGCAATTCTTCCACCACTGTCAGAAACAGTCGTTTGGGTACTTGATGGATTGACAAAAGCTTGTTCAGAAGTAGATAATTATCTTGCTGTGGTTGTAGCAAGTGATGTTTTACAAAAGTCATACGCAAAATTATACGTATTATACATTTTAATTTGTAATAATCTTTTCCACACTACAATGTGTAGTGGAAGAGGAAGGATGCTGACTGACGAATGTGTAGGTTGTACTTGATGAACTGTTGTGTTGTTGGCCTACTAAGCGGGCGACAGTGATTGGCTGCTTGGATCAAAGACAGAGCACTCCTTAAGCCTGACACTTGAGAGCTAAGACTTGAAGCACGGACGTCTCAATCCTGCTTTTCTTCCTCTTGTATGTGCAATCTTTTTTTTTCCCCCGGCATGGGACCCGGTACAGAGGCTCAGAGGGATGAGCGCAGCAGACACACCCAAAAACATTAAAGGGCCCCCACTTCACCACCAGGTGTGAGCGTGATGAGCCATTATAAGCCCTTTCAAATTGGTGATGTCACTACCCTCTAGTGACATCACAAGTGGGAGCGTCCGCCCAGATGTGAGACGACTGGGATGAGTCTACCAGCCTGCCCAGTGGACCATACCAACTGGCAGGCTGATCTAGTCACCGTACATCTGGGTGGACACTAAGACTTGTGATGTCACTAGAGGGTAATCACATGACAATAGCTGATCAGACTCACACCTGGTGGTGAAATAGGGGCCCTTTAAAAGAAAGCAGACATTTCAGGAGAAACCAACGTACGATTGCCTCTTGACTATAGGAGTATAATTGCCCCTCTAGGCCACCACAGATGTGGTTTTTTCCTTTTTTAGGACGAGCAGCGGAGGTGAAAAGCCGAGTGGTTCCCCCGCTTTAATAGGCAAATGACAGTCCTCAACCTGGAATTGTTTTATAAGTATACACATTTGTTCATTCGTTTTATTTCCGTCAGTTTATCTCAGCAGCGCTGCGTTCCTGACAACCAAAGTATCCCGCTGCATGCGCATGAAGTTACTGCACCGATAAATTAATATCCCAAATATCCAACATTTAGTGGTTTGAGGTTGTTTTTTTTTTCCTCTGCCGACAGTCGCAAAAAAAATACTTAAAGACCTATGCAGATGATATTTAAGACTTGGACATCGGACATTTCAAGACTTTTTTTTTTACACCGTCCTGTACTTACAGTCGAGGAAGCACCACTTAGGGGACAGCCGCTGTGACGACGGCACCCTGGGCTGGCCGCCTTCTTCCTGAGTGACAGACAGACAGACGGACCGTACTTTAATGGCTGAACCTAGAACGCACTCATTTTGGGCAACCGAGCAAAACGGTTAAAAAGGAAATATTTCTTTTTATGTCCTTGTTTCCCCTCCCCCCCCCCCCCCCCCCCCCCGCGCTCCAAAATCAAGGTCACGTTTCCCCCGCTCGCCCTGCCCCTCCGAACGCGAACCGTTAAGGGGATCGAGGAAAATGCATCACAAACAACACTTTCTCATTTATTATCCATGGCTGAGGCTCACGAAAAAAGAGGCCCTGTTCCCACAAAGTAAAAAAAAAAACTGCAAAGCTGCAAACTGGTGTGTGTGTGTGCATGTGTGTGTGTGTGTGTGTGTGTGTGTGCGCGCTGCCTGTCAGTACTCAGCGAGCTGAACGAGGCTCTCTTGCAGCCTGGTTTTATCGTCAGAAGTTCACTCCGCTTCATTGTTTTACATGTCTGCCTGTCTGGGTCAGCCGACTTTCTATCAGTCAAGGCGAGCGGCGGCGGCCCTGCAGCACTTCGGGAGGAGCGTGAACGCGGCGGCATCAAACGCTAAAGGGGACTCTGCGACTGACTGACACTGCAAACCCCCTTTTTCCCGCCATAGCCTTTTTTCTCTCCCGCTCCCGTTTTTCCCGCTTAGTTGTGTCTTTTACTCGTCCTGTTGTGTCACCGTTCATAAAAAAAGAAAAGAAAAATGCAACAAAAAAAAGAAAAATCGGCGCTCCGGTGTCGCTTGGCTGTTCTCTGCACGGAGAAAACAAAAAAAAATAAATGGTTAAGAGTTGACAGTTGGCTCTGTGAACACAGGCGGAGGCTGGTCTCGTGGAAGTGAACAGAGGAATATTTTCTCTTGGATTTTGCACGTACACACACAAACACACAAAGTATGAAAAAAAAAAAAAAAAACGGCGTTTTCTAGCTGTTTTGTATTCTGCTCAGTGTGCTCAGAACATACACAGAGGCCAAACACGCCTACACCACCCCCGCACAACCCACACACACACACACACACACACACACACACACACACACACACACACACAGAGGCCAACAGCTGTACAAACACACACACACACACACACACACACACACACACAACAAAAGGCAAATAATCCTCACACGTACCAATGGCGTCTTTATTGATGCACATAAGAACATATCGGCATTAAAAAACATCAGCGGAAAATCCCGCCGCCGAAGCCGCGCGCTCGCAACAAAACGCCGCCGCCGCAAACGCTGCTCTCGCGGCGTACCAATCATCGTCAACGTTTGACATTTAAAGAGGAAACCGAAAGTTAACTTTATCCTCTTTTTTAACCTCTTTTTTTTTTTTTTTTAAACACCACTTTGTGTGCCTTAAGGAAAAGTGACAGGGAGTTATATCCGAGTTAGACTTGGCCTGAGTGACTCCTGTGTGCCGTTCTTCTCTTGTGTAACAACCCTAACCTCCCCCCCCCACACACAAGCGAAGACGTCACAAGGCATTTAAACAAAAACAACGTGCGAGAAAGCAGCCATGTGACACACACAACCCCCTGGAACAAGTCGTCAACTTTTTCAACCCATCATTACCGTGGTTAGCCAAGCGAAACGCGACAGCCGATAAGAGTCGTGTATTTCATTACCGCGCACAGCGAAAGCGATCCTCAACCCTCGCTGTGATCTCCACAAACACATCCCACGTGTCATAAGAAAGCTGGGAGTCCGCCGACGCCAACGGCGCGAACCTCATCGTCGTGCGACCGAACCTCGCCGAACTATTGGCCGAAAACCATCAGCGACAAACGAGCGGCGCCGTGGCTTTTTTTACACAGTCTGACCCGGCAGCGTCCACATTGATTATTCCCACCTGTGCAACAATCTCACAGGTGTTATCTTCCTTTTGGTGCCAAGATTAAGTTATGCACCCCTTGTAATTTGCAGAGATATTCTCTACTCACTATGTGGATATCTATGTTTCACTACGCGAATTCGAGAGCAGAGGGTTATGTTATTTTTTCTGGCAAAAAAAAACAAAAACCTCAGTCGGCGGGCCGAGCGTCGGAAGAGGTTAACTCCCGCCAGCCGGTTCCCGTTCTGGCTGGTTGCTTTCTGCACTTAGCAGCTTTTTTTCTGTCACATTTGCAGCAAGTTTTCTGAAGATAAATCCCGAAGATAACTCGGCCGCGCTTCCGTCTGCTGGGCCGGAACGGCAACATTAGCCAAAACTCACTTTCTTAAAATGCACTTAGTTAGCAAGGAGGAGGGGACAGCGAAAACTACAAATGTAAGTAACAACAGCAATCTTAAGTAAGGATAAACATTAATGACAATCTAAGCATTAAATGGAAAAAGAAATTTAAAAAAAGGTTTATAAAATGTACAGTTTATAAAATAAAGCAAAAATATATGTTGGCCCCATTGCCCACATCCATAGCTGTGCTTGTATCTACTGTGAAAACGCACACATTTAATACAAAAAGTTTATAAATGATTAAATACGTACCGTATGTTTCGCAAATGAACCGCATCGCCGGAAAACCATTGCAACTCATACCGACCAACCACCCACGAACACAAGTACAAAACTACCAACGTCATGACAAACGTGCAGCACACACACACACACACACACACACACACATTACACACAAAAAAGCTGAAACCAGCATCTCTGCCATGCATACAAATAGAGAAATACAAACTCGTAAGTCAATACGTACGTTCACAATACGAAAAGCCCACACACGTGTAGCATGCTGTGTTGCGTGGCTCATTTGAGAGGCTAACCGGAATCGAACCGCGGGGACGACATCACACGCCGTTTAGCGCCGATCGCCAATCACCATCGATGAACTCATGTGAGCTAAGCAGACGCAACGATTGCGAACCGCCTGCGGTGTTTTCACCAGCGATTGTCTCGTTCCAGCGGTTTGATCCTAACGCTTGGCTACGCTGCCGAGACACACGGGGGGAACCGAATGAACGCTAGATAAACAAGCGGGGAGTGATGATGATGCCAAGCGTTGGCATCGCCAGGAAACGAGGGCCCGGTGAAAGGAGAGCCGTATGGGGGGCCCCCCCAACAACAAAATATGTCTCTTTTCTTCACAATAGATCATTTTCACGTCGTTTTATTTAAAATGTTATGGGGAAATAGCCTTATTTCATGACTTAGTGTTTGCGTCGACCTGCCGAGGGACTGCAGATGGAAATTAGCTAGCTAGAAAATCTGGT
This sequence comes from Merluccius polli, assembly GCA_030340625.1. Lineage (NCBI taxonomy): Eukaryota > Metazoa > Chordata > Actinopteri > Gadiformes > Merlucciidae > Merluccius > Merluccius polli. The sequence continues at coordinate 50,188 of JAOPHQ010005484.1, read as the reverse complement.
CCAACGCATCTCTTCTCCCTGTGCAAGATTAATGTTCCTCCGGACCGAATGTGTGCCGTTACACCGGGTCTGTGGTTAACCGGGCCAAAAAAAATAAATAAAAAAATAACAGCTTTTGCTAAAATTCAAGAAGATGGAGGGTTGCAAAAACATCACCGGTCCCCTCTGACCCATTTTTTCGCCAGCATGTTCAACCTTGAAATCCTTTCAAGTCGGACTGCGGCGCCCCCCCCCCCCCCCCCCCCCCCCTACCTCCGTCCAAACGGCGCGCGGGGCCAGAGGGTGACCTAGCTGACGTCAGACTCTGGACCAGCTTGTCTTCCTTCCCTGAGTGTCTCAAACGGTGCAGGGCTTCCTAAACCTACGATTGGACCCAACCAAAAGTAATTACTTCATATTATTACTTGGGAACCGGACGATACGGGAATACGGGGCGGGTTTGATATGTACCACTGTACAGAGGAGCGCCGTTGAGGCATTTTCGTGAAGAACCAAGATGGCTGCTACATACATAATGGGTCCGTCTTGGACTTTTCATCTTCATCATGTTGTCCTCCCTGTCTACACTAGCGGTGCCTCCCAGGCCTACTGGAAAACGCAGACGCTCATACGCCTACAGATGACCGCCGCTCCGCCGCGCCGCTGACTCACGGCCGCTGAACCACCTCTGTCTGCAGAGGTTCGCAATAAATCGAAGCAAATTTTTATAATCGATTCATTTATCAAGTACAAACGCCAAACATTTGCTGCTCGATGCTTTCAGAAATTCAAATGTTGAGTTCGTGGATCATTATAACATGAATACTTTAGTTTTTCCTTGGCTGCTTGTCAGATAAAGCAAACAAATTGAAGACCTTGGGACTCCTCACCTTGGGTGACTTGTGATGGTATTAGTTATGACATTTTTTTTAGATTAAATGAGTAATGGATTAACCGAACAAATTATCGTTCGACTATGAAAATGATCGACTTGCAGCCCCGGGTCCGCACTACATTTACCGTTTAATATCCGTACACACAGGGAACAACGTGAACAAACTGTTGAGCCTGAAGACGTCTAAACATTACGCTCCTCTTTTCGGTTCCTCCGTTTTATTTTATCCCATTCCTGCCGGACTGAGATCACAGACGAGTATATTTTGCGGTTTTCAAACCGTCCAAAACTATCGGTGAATCTAAAAAAAACAAAACCCCACAGCAATACGCGATTCACTTAAGGGCAAAGTTGCGCCGCGGAAGTGTTACGAAATCCGACCCATTTACGTCCTTGTCCGTAACGAAGCTCTTAGGGAGAGAAGTATATACATCATAAAAGCAAACGCTAGCTTTCTATTCAGGGATTGAAGGGGGGGGGGGGGAAGAAAAGTCTTTTCTGTGTCTGTCTTCATCCACATGTTTTGAGTCGGCGTCACCTGCTGCTCACACACCGTCTCCACGTCACAATTAGATGAAAGGGAATACAACATCAAGGCCGCGCGAGGAATACGGCGCTGAATAGGATTGGAAAAGACGTCGTCTCGCGGAATGACAATAAGTGTGTGTGTGTGTGTGTGTGTGTGTGTGTGTGTGTGTGTGTGTGTGTGTGTGTGAGTGGTAGATTTGAATATCAATCCGGATGAATGCAGGGCGCAGCCTTACAACACACACACACACACACACAGAAACTCTTCTCCCGACTATGGATTATTCACCCTGCGCGCCTCTGTGGCACAAGACAAAGACAAACACTCGCAGGTCTGGTATCGAACCACAAACCTGTAGCACCGCGCATCCACACGAAGCAGTGGGGGTGCAGACGTCCTGGAGAGGAGGAAGTGAGAAGAAGAGGGGGAAGGGAAGCGAGAGAGGGGATAAGCCAAGTGGGAAGGAACAGCCGCGCAATCCACCCATCCAGGTTTCAACAGGCATACAGACCAGAGCGATATGAGGGCTATTTTTCGACTTTCAAGTGGGGGAAAACTGATTTATATGGGTTTTTTTGTGGTTAGGGCTACAAGCTAATACTGTATATCCCTTCGGTGATCTTGACTCAAATTTTGGATGCTCAGTTTGACTCCGGTGAGTGATGATCGTGATTTTGGACCCGGTCGGTTGAGCTACTATTAGCCTAGCCTGCTCAGAAATGGCCGTGCATTTCCAGGCGGTTATAGCCAATTTTTTTTTTAAACGCACAAAATGTTCTGCATTCAAATCCCCCAGCTCAGAAAGTGTAAGTAAGCGAACCCCCTCTGTTTCAGCTCGAATTCGAAGAACCAAGATTGAAAAGAAACGGTTTTTGGGGCCGTGTTATCCCCATGGTTACGACCCACTTCCGACGTCGCGAAAAGAACGCAACTTGAGTTCGGGGCAGAGTACGACGTTTCACAAAGCGGTCGGAGGAGACGGCCTTATTTTAGTGAAGGCTAGTTTGATGCTCAGCGTTCGATATACGGATACGGATACTGCGTTAATTTCGTCCGTATTTGCGCACGTTTTCTAGAAAATCGTACGGGTACGGAGCAGCAGTACCGCCGGAAATCGCGGGGGCCGCCCCGGCGAAGCAAGTGATCGAACGCCGCCGCCGCCGGCAGAAATCCTAATTGGTAATATAAGCGAAAATGAATTCTCCGTCCGCATGTCGCAATGTCTTTAATGGCCTCACAGACCGCCGCCGCCGCTGTCTACAACGCCGCCGCTTTTCTTAAGATGTACATCATTACGACTCCCCCAGTATGTGGGCAGCGTTTCAAACGTACGACATCTATTTCCGTACGTGAAGGGAGAATAAACGAGCCTTACCGGTGACCAAATAGCATCGATTACCGCGTTAGGAGACATACTAAACAAAACGCAATTTCGGGTTCACTGGCGCTTTAACGTTTCCCTCCCACCGGTCCGAGAAAGCATTTGGTTCCTCGTTGCATTTGGTTGTGTTGTGCCACTTCTATCCCGGGACCAGGGGGAGGAAACTCCCCCCCCCCCCCAATCCCAGGCCGGTCTTTGTCCCCCATCCCCTGTGTCGCCTTACCTCCTGCAGTCTCTCAATGTGCACCCTGCAGATCTCCAGGTCTCCGTCCCCCGGCACCACGATGAGACCCAGCGGGATGGCTGCGGACAAAAAAGGCAGGAGGGGACACGACCCGTCAGAGACGCGTAACCACAGAGACACACACACGGTCACGCAAAATGCATAGGCGGCCATTTCCTGGGGGGGCGTTGCAGGGGATACGTGCCCCTGAAATTTTCTTTTTTTACTCCCAAAAGCCCCCCCCCACACACACACACACACAAGTCTCATTCTCTAATAGATTGAGTGATTTAAATGTTTTATTCAGTTATGGCCCCAATAGCATAGTTGATATGTACATAATTCCTAAAAATCATCCCAAATCACATGTTTTGAATGTGCAGAAAGTTTTGGTAATGAGCTGAAACACGTATGAGCTATTAGAGCCCGGGGGGTTTATACATTAATTAAAATAAATGAATTTATCTTTGACGTGAATAGGCGCCACATGCACATTTAATAAAAAGGTTACTTCCCCAAACAAAAGACACAAAAGAGGACAGAAGAGTAAAGCAGGCCTGCATGCGTGTTGACTCAGCACAGATAATGGGGAGAAAGAGAAAAGTGGATCCACAGGTAAATATTTGAAAGCCTGAGAGCCTTACGGTATTACATCCATTATATTGTGAATTGCCACCTGGCGCCTGAATTTTGTGTTTTCCTTTACATACACAGACGTAATAGCCTACCTCGGTTCATTAAGGTGGTTATCAGATTCAACTAATCCTATTAAGGTGGAAATATTTTACAGAATGACCCATTTTTAGAAATGCTCCCGGTGCCCCCCTGCCATCCTGCCGAGTCCCCGAGGGGCACGCGCACCACCGCTTGAGAAACGCTGCTCCAGTTGAACCGCGCATAAGCTAATGTTTTGCGATTATAATGAGTTATGAATAACACTGCGCACATTTCGTTTTGCCCTTGTCTGACTTCGGCGGCAGTCCTTCAGTTCAGACTGGCCGAATAAATCCATGGGGTCCAGGGAATACCAACAAGACAATTTGTTACATGCTGCTTCATATGCTGGTATAACTATATTGCAAATATGCTGCAAACTGGTCTTTCATTCATGTCTGAACATCTTACAATGTAGGAATGAATATAAGACGACTAAGAATGAGAATAGTGCAATAAAGATAAATCATCAGTAAATAAAAACATTGAAATCATTATACGAATGGCCATATGCTTAAGGGGGTGTTCCACCCACAGTTGTACTTTTATGATTTAACATTTAATAATAAGCGCAGCGCCCGTTTAAAACGTTCAAAACTGAACCGCTCATCCAAACACGCTTCACGTCTCAACGCCATGCACTTCCTCGGGTCGTCAGAGGAACGGTTGTCGAGAAGATCGAAGGACAGTCATACAGAGTCTCTTCCATTTATAGTTAGATGTTCAGGCTTGGCATCCACTGGTTTGCTACCAGCGGCTATCCAAGCTAGCGCTCTCCCTCCACCTGGACAGGAATGAAGGCGGCTGCAAAGTGTGCTTTGCTGCGTTTCAGATGCCAACAGCCGGTGGTTGAATCTCACTAGTAGTATCCATTTCCCTTTGATCAAGATGCCCTTTGATAAAAATAACTGGCATTGGTATCTTTGGCCCATTTAGCCGATATAAAGCGGATATGAACGTACGACGTAGTTTCTATTTCTAGCATGTACAGTATCTGTGGTGGTCGGGACCGAGAGCGTCTATTGCATAAAAAAAGTAGTACGAAAATATGAAAAGGAAGTACAAATACAAATCTAACAGAGAATGAAAGGAACAATGAAGTAGAAATGAGCAGATTTGTCATCTCAGTAAATAATACAAGAGCCGAGCTCCAATTGAATAAGAACAAAAAAGAAAATCTTACAATGCAAATGGGGGTTTTATCGTCGTGTACTGTACAATACAGGCTGTGATTGTCGCCTGCACACCTCCCTGATCCACTTCCAGCCGAGGGGAAATGTGTGTGTGGGGTGCGGCGCCGTTCGACTGCATCCCGCCTGCGCTGACACAGTTTCATAGTTTCACCATCCGAGTTTTTCGTCCCGAGGTGGAGGCGCGCTTTAACACTTCTTTAGGAGACACCGTTACGTCACTCATCGCCCCCCCCCCCCAACCCGCCCCCCCGCTGCGGTGGTTAACCAGCGCTGCTTCTTTGAATTCAGACGTAACAGCGGCAGTGGGAGAAAAAGGCTGAAAATGATCTTCCCAGCAATCCCGCGTTAAATAGGAAATGTCAGCCTTTCAGATCATTTAACATCGTCTTTTGTTTTTCTAAATGTATTTGCTATGGCAGTGAACAAAGGGGGGGGGGGGGGGGGGGGGAACTGGAACCGCTGAGTGTGAGTAGGAGGGTTTAGCGATATTAAAATGTCCAGGCGAGTTTTCAGGAGCCATGAATCGTTGCACTTAACTTATCGATCGTCTCGGCGGAAAGGGACGATGATGATGATGATGATGATGATGATGATTTGTTTGCAATAAGTGATCATGTTTTACGTCGCCGTGTGTTTATTCGGTGAAATCCTGCTAAGTAGTGTACAGTAACCGCAATAAGCCACTTAAAGGCCGACGATGTACAGTGATTTGAGAGGAGCTGGGGGGGGGGGGGGGCGTCGCTAGGCGGGCGTCGCTAGGGGGGGGCGTCGCTAGGGGGGGGGGCGTTGTTAGGCGTGAGGTGTGGCTTACTGCTCAACTGTCCTGAGTATTAAGCCAGCCACAGAGACCCAGGCTGGGGCATCTGGCTCTTACTTTCACAGAGACATTAGGGATTCACTTCTTTGGGGGTACGCCATTTTAATTTTAGCAGGGGGTTTTAAAAAAAGAAGAAGAAGAAAAGAAAATGATCTCGGGTGGAAAACGGTTAAACAAGCAAGAAGAGCGGCGGAAAATAAACGGGAAGTAAGAAAACGGAAGACTGTCGGGATGCTTTGAGAAAACGAGGAAAGACGGAGAGAGAGAGAGAGAGGGGGAGACGGAGGGAGACAGTGGGAGAGAGAGAGAGAGAGAGAGAGAGACAGAGGGAGAGAGAGAGAGAGAGAGAGAGAGAAACAGAGGGAGAGAGAGAGAGAGAGAGAGAGAGACAGAGAGGGAGAGAGAGACAGAGAGGGAGACAGAGGGAGACGGCAGCAATGCGAGAAAAAAACGAGTGAATAGAGAGGGGAGCGGAGAACTAAATTAAGGACAGCGCCTCTGCCCGGTTGCTAGGCAACAACAATTTTCCTTGGTGGGAAAATCTGCTTAACCAGCCCCCCCCCCAACCCCCCCAACACCACCCCCCCCCCCCCCCCCCCCCTCCGCACTAACTTGTACCTCCTTTTTGGGTGAATTGCTCCAGATCTTTTCATGTCTCTCCTCTCCCTTTGTCCTCACACACACACACAGCCGCTCCACATACCAAGACATAGCCTGCTTTTTACAACATTTCACAAAATAGCTCCCACCCCCCCCCCCCCCCCCAACCTCCATGAAAGTTTCCCTGATTGTTTTCCAGGTATTAGCCCGACCCCGTGAATTTCCAGGGAATCGGAGATCGCAAAAAAGTTTTTTTCTTTAAATTTTGAGAGCTAAATTGGCCCAAGATATGAATACATTTTGATTACGTCTTTTATTTCGTCGGCAGCCGTTGTATAATCGCAGTATTACACTTGAGGGCGTGCTTTACCGCCGTTATTGGCACGGCGGCGATGCGGCCCCTTAAGCGTCACTCTCCCGTATGATTGCTTCATTCGAGGACGGGCGCAAATACATGGCAGGCGTTTCACTGGCTAAACCTCAAACGTTGGGCAGAACGACAGGTGTAAAGCTGTAAGCAGCTAAAAGGGAAGCGGGCGCGCGTGTGTGTGTGTGTGTGTGTGTGTGTAGGTACATGTCTGCATGGGGGACTGTCAAGATAAGTCTTGGGAGACGAAGCGCGATGGAGGAACCTGTCAAAACGACAGCGTGTCTGCCTTGAGCGAGAGCGCCGTTTCTCATGTCAACTCCAGTCGAAGGTTGGTGTCGTACAAAAAAAAAAAAGAGAGTCAGCCCTTCTGAATATACCGCCCCACACACACACACACACACACACACACACTTCACAATAAAAGTTTGCCATTTCAAATCCGAACATAATGTAAACCGACGTCGACGAGGACACGTACGCACAGTGGGGAGGGCTGAACAACACCACCCTGTGGTGGAAATTCAACCCCTGGTATGACTTTGGTATCGGTAATAGAGAGGTGCAGGAATGAGTCCTGAAACCCGGAAGTCCGTTAGCATGTTAGCATGTTGGCATGTCGGCACTTCCGGTCCCCTCGTCTCCAAGGCAACAGGTTTTCTGAATGGGTTTTTGGTGAGATGTCTGAAATAAGGTCTGTGGTTTTAACACAAGTTTAAGAGATTTACACGTTTTGTTTTACGACATAAGATACGTCGGTAAATATCCCACTCGTGAATTTTGAAGCTTTTATGCGTCTTAAAAAACTTCTGGCGATCGCATTTACGCTTCAAAAGTCATAAAAGTAGTGTTCATTGGTGAAGATTATCTCGCTTAACAAAACGTGTGAGTATCATACATTTTTGTTTGCCACAGAGCTTATTTTCTGCAATAACGCAAAATCCAATGGGAAAAACCCCATTGGCTTGTTGTCATGGGAACCCAGGGCGACGCTCACTTCCGGGTTGGCCTACAGAAATACGTCATCCCTGCACCACTGATACATTACTGGTAGCGATGCAAGGGCGAAATAGGGAGTCGCACATTTGGGGAGGGGGGGGGGGGGTGTGGACAAATCGGGTCGTGAGTGTGTGGTCTGCCGATGACATCATGCCCATGTTCGCTTTGAGCCAACCGTGTAAATTAATCCGAAAAGTCAGATCGCTGGACGTTACGCTGAAATATCAGGGGGGGGGGGGGGGGGGAAATTAGCTCCCTTTTGAACATTGGGTGGGGAGACACGGCCCCCCCGGTCCTCCCCGGGAATGTCGCCCCTGTAGTGGTGTATCACACTGCACAAACATGCACAATCCCGATTTCCGAGGGCAATTATAATATTTTTAAAGCGGGAAATACTCAAGAGTCACTGCTAGTTTCTGACCCCCCCCCCCCCCGATGCGCACAAAACACACAAACAAGCGCACAAAGACACAACGCCTCCGTACGTGTGGAGCGAGGCGAGGGCCGGGGGGAAAACATGTCCACATCAAAGTGTAACATCTCGCAACAACATGGTGTCCGGGGTTCACTCGAAACCGAAACTCTAAGTTTCATCATCATCATCATCATCACACACACACACAGAGCCATCATGGTGCACCCTGTGGGTGGCCCGCCCACGCGCTACAACCCGGACCGGGGTGAGAGCGGTCCATCTGCCAACGCTTTGCTCACTTGTGAATACCGAGCCCCCCCCCCACACACACACACACACACACACACATCCCCCCCCCCCCCCCCCCCCCCCTCTAGGGATGGGCGCTTTGGAAAAATGTATTATGATGAGGATAACTATGGGGAAAGTCAAAATCGATAAACATCAGCATATGCTTATGAATTCAACATCCCAGTCTAAACAGTGTAACTCTGAGGGTCATTATATTGAAGTATATGGAAATTGAAAGTGTGGTTTCGGACTAAAACTGGTTTTCCTCTCCCAAACCTCATATTTGATCATTTTAAGGGCACATCTTCTCATCGTATTTCATTTAGACTATAAAACCGGGTAACGTTAAGTCGATATCTTCGTTTCGTGACGATACAGAATACAGATACGCGAGTTTTGGGGGCATTTTTTTAATCTTTTCTGTAGGATGGCACCGTTGTTCAAATATGGGTTTTTTTTGTCTCCATAAAATACAAATTGTTTTTTTCGAGTCTTGCGGAAACAACAAATCCCGATACTCACGTGAATCAACACCCCCCCCCCCCCCCCCCCCCCCCCCATCCCTAATGAACCAATGCATGTATCCAAGGGGCGAAGGTTTCACCTCAACATTGTGTGGGGGGGGGGGAACCAGTTTCCCGAATTACAGATACAATGAAAAAAAACAACACTGCTGTTATCGACCGCTTCTCTCCCAGTTGCCCGCCCAAAACATTGTTTTTTGGGAAATTGTTGTGTAAAAGCCCAAAGTTAACACATGTTGGGATTAATTAACTGAACAATTCACACATTCAGTGATTTTTCAGTGATTGTTCGGTGAAAAAATTGAACAATTGACCATTTAAGACCATCTCAGATGAGGTGTTAGTATGTTAGTCGTCTGTATGTATTCATATTTGTACATATTTATTCTACATCACATGGGAATCATCCGCCTATGCACACACACACACACACACACACACACACACACACACACACACACACACACACACACACACACACACACACACACACACACACACACACACACGTATTTTTGGTCCTTACATGATTGCCGCAGTTTGTCCTTGTCGTAGCTCAGCGCCTCGTAGTCGTGCATGCTGACCCGGTTCACTCTGATCCTCAGCTTCTCTGGGGGGGGCTGTTGGCTGCAAGGGGGGGACAGTCAGACCGTCAGGCGGTCCCACATGTCGGTCACCAGACCATCACATGGTTCACCCTAGCTGTACCGCGCTGTAGACCAGAGAGGAGGGCTACACCTGGCAATTAAATGGTATTAGCGTCGCACAGCATCTGACCCTCGCCGTCCGCGCTGCAGACCAGGAAGGAGAGCTACGCCTAGCAATTATGGAGCACTTAGAAACTTATTCTACTGACGTCCTCACCGTACCGACAGTGATGTGTCGCCGTTTTTACTTTCTACCGACAAAAGGACTTATTGTATGTCGCTCTGGACGAAAGCGTCGGCTAAATGCCCTCAATGTCGAAATGCGAATGTAAAGTATCATCAGTATCAACACATAAAACAGGAACGGAAATGGTGGATTTCAAGAGAGTCATGATATGGAAATGAATTACTTTAGGAACGTATGCTCAATTTGAATTGTATATATATGTAATAATAATTGTCATGTCACACCATATGACAATTTAAGTGGTGAAACAAATCCTACATTTTAAAAGATCAAATACATGTAATGGAAATCCAGGAGTCTGTTCAACATGACGTGTTTTTCAAGACTCATAACTGTAGTTTTTAACTACGAGCTTCAACAGCAACCACCCATATTATATATACACACACACACACATACACATCGTCCATTTTATATGAAGATATGCGACGACATGCCAACAAAATGCAGTCATAAAGAAACCTTCCAAATAAAACCATGCGTGTGTTGTGTGTGTGCGTGTCACCATGCGTGTGGGTGCGTGTGGGTGCGTGTGGGTGCGTGTCACCATGTGTGTGTGGGTGCGTGTCACCATGTGTGTGTGGGTGCGTGTCACCATGTGTGTGTGTGTGTGTGCGTGTCACCATGCGTGTGTGTGGGTGCGTGTCACCATGTGTGTGGGTGCGTGACACCATGCGTGTGTGTGGGTGCGTGTCACCATGTGTGTGTGTGGGTGCGTGTCACCATGCGTGTGTGTGTGTGCGTGTCACCATGCGTGTGTGTGGGTGCGTGTCACCATGCGTGTGTGTGGGTGCGTGTCACCATGCGTGTGTGTGGGTGCGTGTCACCATGCGTGTGTGTGGGTGCGTGTCACCATGCGTGTGTGTGTGTGGGTGCGTGTCATGCGTGTCACCTACTCGTTGAGGTGTGGCAGCGCGCTGCGTTGCTTGGTCTTCTGGACCAGGTTGGCCTGGTTCCGCCGGCTGATGTGGATGACCGAGGGGGCGAGTCGACACGGCTCGCCGTCCACCTGCACATCGACACACCGCCGCCGTCACTCGACTCCGCCGATGCGTCTCCCGCCGTGGGATTTGATTTGTTACCCGACGGCATTCAAACCCATGACAACCGCCCCCCCCGCTCTCCCCCCTCGCTCTCCCCCCCTCCCCCCAAAAAAACTACGAATAAAAGGCCGTTTCACTGGGCAGGACCCAAAGCTAGACATTAGTCTTCATTGCGTTTCTCAATAGGTTTAAATCTATTCTATCCGAATATCGATAATTTAATATCTCGATAATGATATATATATATATATATATATATATATATATATATATACACACACACGATATAGCATGTTTTCTGGTAATTCAATAAATAAATAGTCTATATAAAATAACCGCATGTTAAAGCCTATTTTTGTATACTCCTGTGTGAATTAAATACTTGAAAAAAATGAAAAGTACCGTGAAAAGTACTTTCTCATTTTTTCCATCACCAGACAACACTTACGCCGCATCATCGATTTTTATTTTATTTTATTGTTTTATTCATCCTTTATTTAACCAGGAAGGTCCCATTGAGATACAACATCTCTTCTTCCAGGGAGTGCTGGTCAAGATGAGCGGTACGATACGTCAGTACAGAGAAAAACAAGACAAGACAAAAAGCTAACACACAAGCTAACACAAACACACAACTAACAACGACACTACAATATCCCCAAATCTAAGACGACGATATCTAGTCTCATATCACGAAAATCGATATATTGATTTATTGCCCGGCCCTATGTGAGGAATGTGCAGAAAGGAAATGATGTCACACGTGGAGATGTGTTGTACCTGCACTGGCAGAGGTTTGCTGGTGGTGAGGGTGACCTTGCGGCATTGATTCAGCCTTTCACCGTGACCTCCGACCTGGAGGGTAGCCTAGTCACACACATGGACAATACACCAAAACATCAATAGGCAGACGAGGAGGCGCACACAGAATACATATTATGGATTAATATTAGAGATGGGCATAGATTAATTTCTTTAATCTAGATTAATCTAATTGTAATCTTGGAATTAATCTAGGTTAATCTAGATTAAAGTGGCTCATTTGAATGCTGTCGAAGGCGTGCATAATATGTGTGTGCTACCTAAATAATGACTTACAATACCTAAATAATGACTGAGAATAGGTCTGCGCGGTTGTTGAGGGGGGGGGGGGGACAATAGATTAACGGCGATAATTTTTTTATCGCCGATAAGAGTCTCGCGTTATCGCAGCGCGGTAACGCCGATAACGGCCCATCACTAATTAATATATGTAATATAGATTCATACAGAGTCTTTTTTTTAAATTTGTTTGTGTCCCACAATCGAGACGTCGTCATTATTCACCGATAATTTTATATGTCTTCCCTCTCTCTCTCTCTATCTCTCTATCGATTCTCGTTCGGGGGTATTCGCAGGTTTCAGCCGTTTCAATTTAAGACTTTTTAATCCTTTTTTTTAATACCACTCAGAACACAATTCGATAGCGATTTCACGGCCCAGCGGCGGGTCGGTAAACGGCAGTCCTCAACCTGGAATTGTTTTATAAGCACACCAACGTGTTGACATAGTGCAATGTAGCGGCGTCGCGTTATCGCGCCGGTGCTCCGACACTTATTGGTTTAGGGGTTTATTATTTTTCCTCTCCTGACAGACAGACGCAAAACAGACATATGATACAAAAATAATTGTAATGCATTTTGAGGCCTTCAATCGTCATTTTGTGAATTTAAGACTTTTTAATACTTCCAATGCCGCCTGCGAAACCACTGCTTGTGTGCGTCTGTAGGTGCGACTCTAATGTACCGTTAACCATTATCTTAATTAAAGATAATGCAAGTGGGCTGAAACAGCAACACAGCATCCACAGCGGCTGTATGTCCTTACTTATTTACTCTGTGCATGCGTGTGCGTTTCTTATGTAACCTTTGATCTCACATACTGTAGAGCGCATTGCGCGTGCGCGCGTATAAATAAAATGCGGCGTATGAATAAAACGCGCGGGACATCGTTTAGCCTGCATTCCGCATTCTGTTTTCCGACTGTATTCATTTCATTTGACTGAACTAATTCCACTTTGAGTCACTCCTAATCCCCATCCCTTCTGGGTTTCCTCCCCGTCCTCGCCGGGTCGCCGGGCTCTGCCTCGTGTCGACATGCGGCGTGGCTTGTGCGGCGTTACGCAAGAGATAAGAGAGAAAAGTTTGGTTGGAATTAATCATCACAAACCAAGCCGTGTTGCTGACGAGTTGAAATTTGGGAGAAAAAATAAATAAATAAATAAAAAAATCGCTGCTTTTTAAGAAAACATTTTTATTTTTTAACCACGGGTTTAACCCCCGCCTCCCCCTCCCCTCCCGGCACGGTGTCTTTGAAGCCAGGTTACAAACCACGGTTACCATGGCTACACCTGAGCCGACTTTCACGAGTGCCCGGGTCGACGACACCCACCGGGGGGCGGGTGGGCGGGTGGGGTGGGGTGGGGGGCGGGGGGGCAGCGTGTTACATGCGTGTTAGCTGCGTGTTCGCTGCGTCAGAGAGGGGCAGAGTTTACCAGCGACGTCATGGTGAACCCGATGACCTCGATGTAGCCGTCGTCGTGGCGCTGGGGCTCGAAGTCGTGGTGGTCGCCCGGGTTACCCCACGGTGTGGTACCGGCGCAGTACCTGTACACCACACACACACACACACACACACACACACACCCACACACAAAGACGGGGGGGGGGGGGGGAGGGGGGGGGGGAGTAGCCTATGTGATCTTCAATGTTTCTGTATGTTGTAATTACTGTAACATCTGTATATCCACCTCTGTTTTAATTACCGTTTTTATTAACTGTATTTGCCGACAAGACTGACCTTTTTATTAACACGCAACGGTTTTCAATTTATATCCTTCATTTATTTTATTTCTCCATGTTTGCCATCATGGTTCATCACCTCGTGGTTTCGAAAAGGCGCCGTGGAAATGCCATTTATTATAATTCGTATTATTATTAAAACCCCACTGAAAATATTGTTTAAAAAAAAGGAAGAAACGCATCCTCCACAGGATTAGTGTGTCACAGCTGGGCTCCTCCATGACAGCCACACACCCCCCCCCCCAACCCCTCCCCCCCCCCCATCCCTTGGTCCAGATTGTATAACGCACCTAGAGAGCAAACTACCTGCGTGGGTTTGCTGCCCTCTTCAGGTCGTATGTGGGAAAACACCCTCCAGGTTAGGGTTACCCTGATTTCTTTTTGTGTTTTAAAAGGAGCAGATCAGGTTCAAAAGCTGATTTTCACGCCTTTATTTTATGTTTTACACTCATTAAAAACGTGTTTGTGTGAAACTATGTTAACAGTGTGACTCTCGGGTGACTCAAAGTGTGTGTGTGAGACTCACTTGGGGATGTTGAGGAAGACCAGACACTGCAGTTTCAAATCCTGGATCTTCGCCGTCAGATCTATCCCATCACACTTGGAGGGAGGGAGGGAGGGAGGGAGGGAGGGAGGGAGGGAGGGAGGGAGGGAGGGAGGGAGGGAGGGAGAGAGAAACGTATGGATGAAAATATCCCTGGGGAGGACAACTGACCATGTCGAAAATGCTGACCTACGATACTACAGTATAGTAGTAGTAGTATTTTATGTATATATTGTTATGGGCTGTAGACCTCATTTAACATTTTTAATTGTTCCTCGTCTTTTATTTCATTTTAATTTCTTCTTTTATTCTTTTTTTCTGTCTTCTGTCCTCCTGTTAGCATTCCCTGCTCCTGTTCCTGCTCCATTGCTTTTGCTTTTTACATCCTGGCAATGCAATAGTACTAGCATCATGTAGCATCTTAGCCTAGCCGCCCATGCTGTGTACCAGAAAGGAGATCTCAACCTAGCAATTATGAGACAGACAGACAGACAGATTGAGGGATTATGCGAGACGGAGAGGGTGAGACGGTGAGCGCAGCGCTCCCTCTACTCACCACCACCTTGATGTGCTTGGAGAGGTCCTTGGCACTGCCCATCAGGAAGTCCGAAAAGGCCGTCTGTGTGGAAAACACAAGCGGGAGTTCGGCGGTGAAGGGATTACGAAAATCCAGGTTCGCTCGGACCACAGGGGTGGTTGTCACCTGGTCTCGCCTCAGGACCCCACATGTGGTTCTCACCTGGTCTCGCCTCAGGACCCACATGTGGTTCTGACCTGGTCTCACCTCAGGACCCACATGTGGTTCTCACCTGGTCTCACCTCAGGACCCACATGTGGTTCTCACCTGGCCTAACTTCAGGACCCACATGTGGTTCTCACCTGGCCTCACTTCAGGACCCACATGTGGTTCTCACCTGGCCTCACTTCAGGACCCACATGTGGTTCTCACCTGGTCTCACCTCAGGACCCACATGTGGTTCTCACCTGGTCTCACCTCAGGACCCACATGTGGTTCTCACCTGGTCTAGCTTCATAAATAAACCTTATTTCGCAAAATAATGACTGACTTGATGAACATTATCACGCTTATGACACGGCTACTTACTAAAGAAATCAATAATTTGACACTAAATACAACAAAAAAATAAATTATTATAAATTATTGATTTAAAAATGATATTTTATGGTTGGAAACAGCGTCCATGACCCGTCGAACGCCGTAATCGGACCGAGTATTGAACAAAGCCGCGTAATAAACCGATCTACAAACTCCCCACTCACCCCTGCGTAAAACATCTTGTTCCTGAACCGACTGTTGAACTTCTCCGGGTTCGCTTCTGAAAAATAGAAACGGAGGAGAACACAAACATGTGAGAAACAAGACGGCACGCATGCGGGCCAAAGCACAAACGAAAATGGTACCGTGGGACCGTGTGTTCGATACCTCGAGACTCGTGAAACTCCAGGGTGACGTGCGCGTCGAAGCCCAGGCTGAAGTAGTTGTTGAACACGTCCATGGGAAGCTGGGAAGAGTTCACACTCGTTATGCGGAGCAGCGGGACTCAAACTGCACACCTCTCTCAAAAGACATGTTTCCATTACTATGTATTTTATTTACCATCTTATGATTTTTTTTTTTTTTTTTTTTTTTTGATTTTTTACATTTTATTTGACTAATTATTATTAATTATTATTTGATGTATTTATCTATTTTTCTTCCAATGTTCCCTTTACTGTACTGATACTCTATTATATACTATACTATACTATACTATTATATACTATTCTATACTATACTATTATATACTATTCTATACTATACTATTATATACTGATATACTATTTTGAAACATTACTAAACTATATGAAAAAAAAAAAAAAAAATCTATCAAATCTTCATGTATATTATGCCATATTCTCAATAAAAATATTAAATATAAATAATTTAAAAAAAACATGTTTCCATTACTATGTATTTTATTTACTATCTTATTATTTTTATTTTATTTTTTATTATTATTTTTTTTACATTTTATTTGACTAATCATTATTAATTATTATTTGATGTATTTATCTATTTTTCTTCCAATGTTCCCTTTACTGTACTGATACTCTATTATATACTATTCTATACTATACTATTCTATACTATTCTATACTATACTATTATATACTGATATACTATTTTGAAACATTACTAAACTATATGAAAAAAAAAATATTATGCCATATTCTCAATAAAAATATTAAATACAAAAATTATAAAAATGACATGTTTCCGCCGAGTCCCCCTTCCATCAACACATTTTAGGGAGCGGGAAAAAAATAAATGACGCTTTTCACATCACTTCTCGGGATGACCGGATGTGGGAGAGTCATGCGACGGCGGTTAAGCTCATTCCTCCGCACCGAAAAAGCACAACGCCAGAGGTGGGTCAGACCTTGTGCATGTGAATCCCGTCACCGCTGACAACATTTCGTGTTTCTGTTTGTTTTCTGTTTTGTTTTCTCCCCCCCCCCCCCCCCGCCCCCCAAGTACACCCTGTGAGCGACACATGAACTCACATACGGTGTGTTTCTTTAGTACACTTCCTTAGAGCTAGTGGGGAAGTGCCGAAAAAGGGGGGAGAGAGGAGAGGAGAGGAGAGGAGAGACGGCAGCACATAATACAGTATGTTTTTAAAATGGCAGTTTGTGTCCGAACAGCCGTGTTTATGACCGCCGGACGCTCCGGCGGCCATCGCTATCCACTGCAGGAGTCACTTTCCGCGGCGCGTTAGCATGCACAGCTTCGTTCGGTTGCGGCTGAGTGAATAATAAATGAACACATTGGGGCAATTTTCTTTTCCGGTAATATATTTTTTTTTTATATACTGATTACCGATTTGACATGGCCACTAACGTAAAGTGTATTTGAAAATACACTTTACTTTAATGATTGTGTGTGTGTGTGTGTGTGTGTGTGTGTGCGCGCGTGTTATTTTCATTTCTGTGCATATGTGTGTGTTATTTCTTATTGTGTGTGTGTGTGTGTGTTACTTTAATTTGTGTGTGTTATTTTCATTTGTGTGTGTGTGTGTATTATTTTCATGTGTGTGTGTGTGTGTGTGTGTGTGTGTGTGTGTGTGTGTGTGTGTGTGTGTGTGTTCGCGCGCGTGTTATTTTCATTTCTGTGCGTATGTGTGTGTTATTTTTCATTTGCGTGTGTGCGCGTGTGTGATTTACATTTGTGTGTGCGTGTTATGTTCTTTTGTGTGTGTGTATGTTATTTTCATTTGTGTGTGTGTGTGTGAGTTATTTTCATGTGCGTGTGTGCATGCGTGTGTGTGTTATTTACATTTGCGTATGCATGTGTGTGTGTTATGGTCTTTTGTGTGTGTGTGTGTGTGTGTGTGTGTGTGTGTTATTTTAATATGTGTATGTTCTATTCATGGTGTGTGTGTGTGTTATTTTCATGCGTGTGTGTGTGTGTTATTCACATCCATCAAAACTGTACTATCGCCGCGCGGCGCCGCTTTCCAAACCTTGTCGGTCTGCTGCTCGTCGGGATCCCCCCCCGCTGTGCCGTTGGGCTCCATGCGGAGGTCCCACCGGTCCAGCTGGACCACCAGGCCGTCCTCCACGTGGGACAGGATCTTGGACACCGGCTCGTCCGTGTAGCCCTGCGACGGCAAACATACATACAACATGTTAGCGGCGAAGCGTTCAAAATTCAATGTTTTCAATTCACCGGCGGCCCTAATCTTTCTGACAATAGTAAAACTCCCATGATGCATTCTGATGGACAAGCCCGTATGTGTGTTTATCGAACGCATCAACAGGGCGCAGGTATGGGGGTATTATTGAGACAATATTATTTGTGTGTGCGTATCTCAATCTGTGTGTGTGTAATAAGATTTGTGTGTATTCACATTTGTGTGTATTCACATTTGTGTGTGCGTAATAAGATGTGTCTGTCTGTATTCACATGTGTGTGTGTGTAAACAAATCTGTGTGTCTGTATTCACATTTGTGTGTTTGTGATAAGATTTGTGTGTCTGTATTCACATTTGTGTGTGTGTAAAAAAAAATGCGTACTGAGATCTGTAAATGTCTGTCATCAGTTATAACTCAGGCGGGAGCTCTGATTGGCCGTCTTTTTACACGTGGATTTTGGCACACTTCTGCCGTGCAGATCTGCAAATTTGCGATCCGTGTGTAGAAACGATTTGTCTGTAACTTCACGCAATACAGTCTACACACCACTAGTCGGCGCGCAGCACCCAGTGAAGTTAAGCGTGTCATTGTCATGGGGAAGATGGCTGCCGTTAATGACACTGGCTGGTCGTCGGAAACTTCGAACAACTCATAGGCTTTACAATGCGTTTATTTATGAGGAAAACAAACGTTAACTTACCCATGAGTTTTTCGAAGTTTATATTATATTTTCTATCTAAAATGGCCAGTGTCATTAACGGCAGCCATCTTCCCCATGACAATGACACGCTTAACTTCACTGGGTGCTGCGCGCCGACTAGTGGTGTGTAGACTGTATTGCGTGAAGTTACAGACGAATCGTTTTTACACACGGATCGCAAATTTGCAGATCTGCACGGCAGAAGTGTGCCAAAATCCACGTGTAAAAAGACGGCCAATCAGAGCTCCCGCCTGAGTTATAACTGATGACAGACATTTACAGATCTCAGTACGCATTTTTTACACACACACAAATGTGAATACAGACACACAAATCTTATTACGCACACACAAATGTGAATACAGACACACAGATTTCTTTACACACACACAAATGTGAATACAGACACACAAATCTTATTACGCACACACAAATGTGAATACACACACAAATAATATTGTCTCAATAATACCCCCATACGCAGGTACATTAGAGAGAGAGAGAGAGAGAGAGAGAGAGAGAGAGAGAGAGAGAGAGAGAGAGAGAGAGAGAGAGAGAGAGAGAGAGAGAGAGAGAGAGTGTGTGTGTGTGTGTGTGTGTGTGTGTGTGTGTGTGTGTGCTGGCTCACCCCTCCCCAGTTGAGAGTCCTCGCCAGGTCGTTTCCAGTTCCCAGGGGCAAGATGGCCACCGGGGGCGGAGGGTTCAACTCCAGTTCGTCCAGACAAGACAGGATCCAGCCCACCTTGATGTACGCGTACACACACACACACACAGACGAACACACACACACAGACGAACACACATACACACACAGTCACATGGTTGGTTTCCACTTTTGGGTATAAGTACCCTTGAAACCGTTACCTAACCTGTGCCAACGTCCACAACTTTTGCCCAAATAACCGTTCTGATGTGTAACGGACCGAACTAAAACCAAACTAGACTGTTTGGGGGGAAACGAGGCATTTGAGCGCATGGGTTGCATGTGGAAACAAAATGATTTCCAGAGAGGAAGTCCCAGGATCGGACTAACAAACGTGTAACGGTCATGACTGATTTCTTTTCTCTATTCTCATCTGTGTTTTCGACGTTCGTCGTAAACCAGGGGCGCACCTCGACCGTTCTTCCGAGTTTAAATCAAAAGTTTGCAATCGAATGAAATGCGCGTGCGTGACCATGACTCACGGTCCCGTCTCCGCCGCAGGCCAGGATCCTCAGGTTGTGGACTTTGCGGTACAGCTCCAAACTAGAAGAAGAAGAAAGGCACACAGGAGGACACAGATACACCAATCACCGCATAGCACACACACATTGTATTGCGTATTGCTCTTGGAAAATAACACCCCATAATTAATCCCATCATCATCCCTGACCTGATACCGCACTATTTTTTCGGTTGTGCTAATTAGGTGAAGCCCTGTGCGCACACATATCTCTACTGTCTGGGGAAAGAGGCTGGGATTGTACATTCATCTCCTCCACCCCGGAGTCGGGCCGAGGGGAAGTAGGTCAATGCCAACTTCACAACAGTGCGGTAATTAGGATCTGGACTGCGGGTCTCACTTCAGACCTGTGCTGCTGTGGTACATTTCCACTGCCGCCGTCACTTCTGTCCGCAATGCATGAGCCAAATTAGATTTTAGGCCACTCCCAGTTTATTTCGGACCAATCAGAGCATCATCTTGCCTGTCGATCGCGGGTGCGTGAAATGCAACACTTCTCACCGGTGGAGAAACGCAGGGAGGGTTGCGTAGTTTCAAAATCTTGCTCTCTCTCTCTTTTACAACTCTTGAAACTCACCTACAGCACTATTAATTACAGTCTTTGGGTGACTGACAGCCTATTGGCTAGAGGCTGGATGGTGACTGACAGCCTATTGGCTAGAGGCTGGATGGTGACTGACAGCCTATTGGCTAGAGGCTGGTTGGTGACTGACAGCCTATTGGCTAGAGGCTGGTTGGTGACTGACAGCCTATTGGCTAGAGGCCGGGTGACTGACAGCCTATTGGCTAGAGGCTGGATGGTGACTGACAGCCTATTGGCTAGAGGCTGGTTGGTGACTGACAGCCTATTGGCTAGAGGCTGAGTGACTGACAGCCTATTGGCTAGAGGCTGAGTGACTGACAGCCTATTGGCTAGAGGCTGGTTGGTGACTGACAGCCTATCAGAGGCCGAGTGACAGTGCTCTACAATCATTGCCTCACATTCACCCATTCATACACACAGTCACACACCAACACCGGTGTCAGCCATGCGAGGCACCGGCCAGCTCAGCTCTACATCCTGAGCTACTGAGTGAGTGAGTGAGTGTGTGTGTGTGTGTGTGAATCCTACCCCTCCTTGGGTCCTCCCTGACTCAGGTCAAACACCTGCCGAGGGTTTAGGTACCACATGAACGACTGCAGGATCTTGGTTCCCTGAAACACACGTCCAAAAACAATAAGAAAGAAAGAAAAACACAAAGAAAGAGACAGACAGACAGACAGAGAGAGAGAGAGAGAGAGACATGTAGAAATCACTCACAAAAAGGACAAACATTTTACAATTTGAGACATAGGATAGAGGACATAGGATGCATACCTGGTTTCCTCCACTCTTAGGGTTGACAAAGACGAGCAGAGGCTTCATCAGAGGAGAGGGGATCGGCCGAATTACAAATGGCCGCCACGATCTCCCTTCCTGTAGGAAGGACAATCACACGTCTATAGGGCTTGTACATCAGAATGCATCATGGGATTTATTTGGTTGGCGATACATATTGAGAGGACTCCAGAGAGTTGTAGTTCTGTAAAATCCTAAATCAACGTAAATATACCGTAACCTGGGATAATGAAAACTTTGCTTTGCCACTTCTCGCATGAGACGTCATTATTGGCATGACGTCATATTGGCAATAACCGTCATTATTGGCATGAAAATGCCAATAATATTAATATTTGAGCGATTTCACCCGTACAATATCTTTATTTGGGAGCTGAAGCTGAGACGGTGCGTTTCGCCCCTCACTTCACTGACCGGGAGCTAACGGCTCACATCCGCTTAGTACAGCCAACTAAAAAAACAGGTGTCAAATCCTATGTTTTCGCCGGACGGGGCGTGTACAGTATTTCTAAAGGCGAGGCGTTGTGTGGTCTGACCTCCAGTCCTTTCTTGCTGCTCTTCCTTTTGAAAGAGGTGCGTTTCTTCTTCTTGCTGGCCTTCGTGGACGCCTGGAGACAGAGGAGGACGGAGACAGTCGCTTCAATTAATGTGTGGAGTGTGTGTGTGTGTGTGTGTGGTGACGGCTGGTTATCGCAGCTTAGCTTTTTTTATGATATTTATTTCATGGGTTTGGGAAGAAGAGGAGAGGGGAGGAGTTGGACTGAGAGACAGTTGAAGGGACAGAAAGACTAATCTGGGATCCAGTAGTCCTAATACGTCATAGCAGAACTACAGATCCTAACTGATCTAAACCTAACCAAGTTAGGGAAATAACCGGCCGCTCACCTGGTGCCGCCGGACGCGCGTGATCCAGGTGGGCGGGACTATGAGCGCGGCGTGGGCCCCGACGGGACACGCCTCCTCGATCTGCTGCAGCATGAAGCAGGACACCTTGTTGTGGTACTGGCGCCGGGCAGCGGCCAAACGGAGAAGTAACACACGAATACGAACGTTAGGACGTTTGAAAGGCACAACGGGTTAGTTAGACGCTCGCTCGCGTCTCCCGTCCCCGCGAGTGGCGCTCGGCCCGGTGTGGGATACTTACAGCCGTTTTGCACCAGGAGCAGCTAATGGCCACAATCTCTTTACTGTGGAAGGCAAACTTCTGCTGGAAGCCCTGAAAGACACTCACGCCGTTACTTTCCCAGTCGATTAATCCATAAACGATCATTTTCTCATTGTCATTTGGTCTGGAAAATGTCAGAAATATTAGCAAATGCCGTCACGAGTTACCAGAGTCCAAACTAATGTTTTAAATGTTTTTGCTTTGTCTGACAAGCAGCCAAGGAAAACTAAATTATTCATTTTATAATGATCCACAAACCAAACATTTGAATTTCTGAAGCGTCAAGCTGCAGATGTTTGGTATTTGTACTTAATAAATGACCTGAACGATTAATCGATCGATTAATTTTCTGTCGGGTCGACTAATCGCTGCAGCTCTACTTTAAAGGACTACTGTGATGTCGTTATAATAACAATAATAATAGTAACAATAATTGTATTGTACCTTTATAAAAATAATTTAAAAACATTTTTTAATATAAATAATAATAGCTATATATATAAATAAATAGCTAAAAATATGATTTGCTTACCTTCCCACATTGTCTACATTTGCCCTCCTGTCTTCTTCGATGGACCCAGTGGTGGCGCACTACAATGGGCTTGATATGGACACACACACACACACACACACACACACACACACACACACACACACACACACACACACACACACACACACACACACACACACACACACACACACACACACACACACAAATGATATTACTATTTTAATTTTCTTTACTTTAATTTTCTTGTTATTAAATCTGCATTATGTCAAATAGTGCCAAATAGCAAAGATTTGGGTCCTGGCAGACTCTACTGAATTATAATGATGATGCTTCGTATAGAGTGGCTGATTTTTTAATATAGACTTATATCTATTGATAGACAGAGATTGACACTGAGACTATTTATAGACGGACTGTAAAACTGTGCATATATTCACTCGTTCACTCTTTCGGAGATCCAGGGCTGCTCAGTGTTTTACTTTATCTCTATCTGTACTCTCACTCTTACCTCTCCTGTGTTTCAATCTCATCGCCTATTGCCGCTATGACGCCTGAAAAGTTTCCCTCCGGGGGATTAATAAATGTTTATCTTATCTTATCTCATCTTATCGTTAACGGACGTCGGGCGGCGTCACCGCATCACAGCGCAGCCTTGAGGACTTACTTCCCGGAAGTTCCTGGGCCCCCATTCCCTGAAAGACGGCTTACACCGGAAGTTGATCTGGGAACAGAATACAAAAGGAAAACGCTCATTGATAATCAGATCATCGGTCCTTCAATCAAATCACATAAGTCAGCCACTGAATCGATCGATCGAGCCAACAAATCAGCTTTTTAACAAACAGTGGAAAGCCGCACGCGTAGCGGCAGTGCAGACGGCCTGCTGCTCCTTACGGGACGCTGGGACGTGATTGGTCGAAACAAACATGAACCGAAAGAATGTGAAGAACGTGTTTTGAGCTCGTCTGTCACCGGGCGTTAAGATATTAATCCCAAGTCTGGCGTGCGAGACTCGTCCGAACGCAAGTGGGACATGTGACACATGTCTGCTCTAATCCGAGCGGCTCGCCGCTGATCACAGGGCCGGGGGAATATTCCCAGGGTGGATTACGCGCACCATTAGCCGCCATCTGACGGCTCGGCCCGCGGCCATCAGGCTGGCCCGCGGCCAAATTAGCTTTGCTGCTTTTTTTTTCTTGAAGTTGTATATTTTTGGAAGCAGAAAATAGCCGGGGTCTCGGGGAAACAAAGTCAAAACATACCAAGCGCGAGACGTGTGTGTCGGAGAAGTTACCAAACGCGATAAACAGTATACAGAAGACGTCAAAGACGGTAAGTGGAACTGCTGAGAGGGAGAACCGCCGCCGGTTTCTCAGGTGAGTCTAGAGAGGAGACCGAGTGACTCATCCTAACGCAATAACGAACGTCAGATTTATGACTTGATCCGTTGTCGGACAGCAGTATCGGACAACAAGGTCAACATCACGCCGCCGTTCACCCGGACGGACAAACATTGCGGCTTCAGGTGGTTTTTCTATCCGTTGTTTACTTTGCCTTTTCATTTATCTTCCTGCTGGACGCCGACGAGAGATAAGTTTCGGCCGGCGTATCCGAACGGGAACTTTTAATTTGTGTTCCAGACCTCGTCGCTTTTCGATATCGCGTCGAACGCCATATGGCCAAATGAATAATGAATGCCTTCATTATTATATGTTTGGTTTCCCGGTCTGTGAGGTGTTGGTGAGGTGTTGTACGTCACACTTATGTCAATTTCTATATGTTTTAAAGGTTTATGACTTAAAAAAACCCAACTAAAGTCAAACCATAAGTAATATGTTGCACTACAGATCTAGGCATGGGATCCCATATAACATGTAGTATGTTGCGATATACT
Organism: Merluccius polli; assembly: GCA_030340625.1. Classification (NCBI taxonomy): domain Eukaryota; kingdom Metazoa; phylum Chordata; class Actinopteri; order Gadiformes; family Merlucciidae; genus Merluccius; species Merluccius polli. The sequence continues at coordinate 25,370 of JAOPHQ010005484.1, read as the reverse complement.
AAATAAACACCAGTTTAACAGCAACATATTACTTATGGTTTGACTTCAGTTGGGTTTTTTTAAGTCATAAACCTTTAAAACATATAATAGAAATTGACATAAGTGTGACGTGAGTTCGCCCCAGACGATCGACAGCCACGGCCTTTTAACAGCGCCGACGACCGCTACGGCTGGAGCCGGAGGCCGGGGGCGTGACGGAGGCGGGGGCGTGACGGAGGGGTCTGCGGCCCCCCGGACGCCCCTGGACCAGGCTTACCTTCTCCAGCTGCTCCATGCAGATGGTGTGGACCACAATCCTGCAGGCCGCGCACTTCCGCCGACTCACCGACTTTTGCTGGAGGAGACCGAGACGGAGTTGGACAAGAGGGAAAATGAGGGAGAGATGATTGTGGGCAGGAAACACTTAAAGGTGCGCTATGCAACTCGGTTATTCCTCCGCTGTTTCTGGGTTTTCGCCGGAATTGGGCTCGCATTTCTCACTATAGAGCTCCCCCTGCAGCTTCGGAATAGGCCTACAACACTGTCGTAAAAACTCATTGACAACGCCCCCCACCCCCCACTTCGATATATAAATAGTAATACACAACGAGAACCTGGATTCGGACCGCAAACAAACATGTGTGGTAGCAAGTCACTGCTAGGATAAACCCTCACTAGCTAGCAAGCTAGCCATGAAGCAACCAAGCGAAACACATACAGGGCTCACAATAAAACGGTCGAGCAAAACACATTGTTCAACAGACTCTCAAACCACATTACAAACACGAAGTTCACCCAAGGGTAGGCTACTTACAATTTCAGCAGCAAGACAGCCAAGTCGGCGTCCGTTTTGCATTCTTCCGAGTCTCTCGGTTGACGCCATTCCGCATAAGCTCGCCCTATGTTCACTCGTGTCTGGTTTCTTTGTTTATCAGAATCCTTTCTCTTATTCTTCGATTCCTCCGACCTTCCCCTCTTGGGTCTTGATGGATCCATAGTGGATTTGTCGATTGATCCAGAATTGCCTTGCAACTGACTCTTTATATTCAGCCGGACCCATGTTTGGCACCCCCGCCCAGGTCTACCGTAAAGCAGTGAAACTACAATCTGACTACATTTTCGAGGCGCGATTGGATACTTCCGCTGCGTCACATCCGTAAGTGGCCGGGACGGCCACATGAAGTTGCATGTTCTGTTTTTCCGCGGGGACCCAACAGGGGGAGATGAAACACCCACCAAACAACCCAGAAAGTGTTGTAGAACGATCAGAACGACTCTCAACCTGCATGGTTAAGGTTATTTTTGATAAACGAGTTGCATAGTGCTTCTTTAAGTGGTTCTTGAGTGAAATTAAGGGGCCTGACGGAAACTACAGTGGTGTATTATTTTCTGTATCATTAATAATAAATTATGTAATTCCTGTATATTTTTTTGGGGAGTTGTACTCTTATTTTAGAAACGTTTTAATGGTTTTGTTTATTATCCTTTCTCCTGTCTGGGATTAATACCTATCACTGACCACCAGGTGGCAGTATACTACAACACACACACTATGAATGATAATACCATGACATTGTATAATATCAGACGCAATAACAAGCATATTGTTTATAGGGGCGGAAAAAAAGACGTTTAACTCAAACTAAAATATTTGAAAATGTGAGTGTTGCAGAAGACAGGGTTCAATGAAATGCGCGGCGCCGGCGGTCACTGACCAGCGTTTTGGCAATGCAGTGCTGTTCTCCGACGTAGCAGTAGTCTCCGGACACGTGGGTCTCGAACCAAACATGGTCCCCGTACACGGCTCCCTCCTGCAAATATACATACAAAAAATAATACATACGGATGTGGTGAAGGACACGCGTGTGCAGCCAAGCGTAGCGACGCCACGCAGAGCAGAAGAGCTTGTAGATTAATGCATTAAAAAAATATGCTAATTCTTAACTCATGAAATAATAATGTAACAATATAAAAAAGTCCCAAAGAAAACCACCTAAAGTGACAATGTATAATTAATATATATATGTATAATTAGTATATATAGCCCGTCTGGATACTGTATCTGCATACCTTGCTGGCATTATTAGAGTCTTATTCAAATAGTATTTGGATTAAAGTGTTAACAATATTAATAGATCCGGTCCGATCCGACAGTAAACTAATCAAATCAGATCAGATCATCCATCAAGTTACTAAAGGCCATCTCAGCACTGGGATGGCCTTTATGTCCGACTGCCCGTCTTAAATTGATTCAATAAAAGTGTCTTTTTTTTTTTTGCAAGGCTTTTATTGAATCTGCTGTGACATTTTGTATGTCGGCCTGGTTTGGAGACATGAGTCTTCCTAACAGAACTCGTCTAGGTGGGCAGGACCAGTAGGATCAGTGAGGTGGGACAGGACCAGTAAGACCAGTGAGGTGGGACAGGACCAGTAAGATCAGTGAGGTGGGACAGGACCAGTAAGACCAGTGAGGTGGGACAGGACCAGTAAGACCAGTGAGGTGGGACAGGACCAGTAAGATCAGCGAGGTGGGACAGGACCAGTAAGACCAGTGAGGTGGGACAGGACCAGTAGGATCAGTCCAGTAAGATGAACTGAACTGGGACTGAATGCCTTTCAGGAAGACCTGGGCCTGAGACCTGGGCCTGGCGATAAGCGAGCCGACTAATAATACTCACGCTCCAGTCCACAGTGCTGCTGATGGTTCTGTCCGGGTCGGCCCGGTCCAGGGAGGAAGTACTCAGCTGGTAGGGCAGGTGGTGCAGGCCAGACTTGGCTATCGCTTTCCTGGAGACGGGGGCGAGAAGGGAGAGAGACAGACAACAAGGTGTGGCGGTGAATGGCGATGAAGCGAAGAGACAGGATATTCATTGTCTTACTTGACGGCGTGAAATTAAATACTCGACACACTGGGTGACATTTGCCCGCATGTTTGTTCACAATGCATCATGGGACATTGTAAAAAACTAAAATAGTTCTGCAAAAACTGTGAAACGAGTATCGGTGTCGTTGTTCAGCGATTTAATCCCCCCCCCCCCCTCCCAAGACAAATGGGAACTGCAGCGCAGCGCACACACACACACACACACACAATTAATCATTAAAAACAGTACATTTCCTAACAGATGTACTGTTTTAAAAAAATAATAATAAAAATAAATTAATTAATTTAAAAAAAGAATATATATATATATATATATATATATATATATATATATATATATATATATATATACAGTATATATTTATACTTTTTTTGTTGAAACTTTATTGTAATTGTTATGTTGTTGACCTGCCCAGGGACTACAGCCTCTTGGCTAACTGACACATTAATATTGAATTGTGAATTAAAACGTTGATTGATTGCGATAAATGTTGAATAACATTTTATTAAAAACGATGTCACGACAAGCAACCCTGTGTGTTTCTGCCCGTCCTCCATCCATCCATGCACACACGCACGCACGCACGCGCGCGCGCGCGCACGCACGCACGCGCACACACACACGCACACACACACACACACAGCCCAGCACGGCTACATACGTTAGAAAGTCTTCCCACGTGTCTAGATTAGGGTCATAGTACGTGGCGTCCCGAAGCCGTGTCGGACGCGTACAGAGCGAGGGGAGCGGCTCGTCTCTCCTCTCGGCGCCGGGGCAGACGCCGGCGCCGCGCGGGCGGTCCGAGTGGGGGCTCCTCGACTTCCTCGCCGCCTGGTTCGCCGTCAGGCGGCGGGCCTGGCTCGACCTGCGACCTGCGTCGTACCGGACGTGAGCGTCGTACGGCGGCGCGCGGCTCGCGCGAAGCCCGTCTTCCGGGAGCAAATGCGTCGAGCTCCGCCGCAGGCAGCGCGGGGGGCGGAGCCGGGGGCGGGGCCCGACGCTCTCGGCCGGTTGGCTCTGAGAGCGAGGTCCGCCTTGGGGCGACGGATCGATCGCCGCCGCCGCCGCCGCGCCCCCGGCCTCGTCGATCGCCACGTACCTTCCCTCGCCCTTGTTCCCGCTCTCCTCGTCCCAGCTGTCCGCCTCGCCGTCCGACTCCAAAGAGGAGGACATCGAGGTGTCCAGGTCGCTCCCTTCCTCCTCCTCCTCCTCCTCCGGGCGGACCTCGCCGCCCATTTGCACCAGGCTCGCCAAAAGCATGGAGGGTCCGAGGAGATGCGGCTTGATGGACCGCAGCTTGGGCGTGGACCGCCGTCTCACGGCGAACCGCCGGCGCGCGTGGAACACCGTGCTGGAGCGCCGGCGCGGCTTGCCGCGGTGCGCCGCCATTTCCCGGACCGCGGCCATCCCTCCCGAGTCCCAGTCGTCTCTCCCGCTCTCCGTCTCTTCTCTGTCCGCCTCCCACTCCGCTCCCTCGGCGCCGGCCTCCGTCATGTAGTCGAGCGACGACCCCGAGCCGCCGTTCGCCTGGAGCCACCGGCGGCTGGTGGCGAGGAAACCGACGCTCAGCCGCCGGACTTCAGGGCCCGCGCCGGCGCGGACTTGAGGCAGGCCCACCGAGGAGCGCCGGCGCTTGGCCAGAGCCGCCGAGGGCATGCCGGCGCTCGACAGCCTCCGGGCCTTGCTGACCGGCAGCGCCGGGCTCTGCCGCTGACCCGCAGAGGAGGAGGAGGCGGCGGCCGCCCTGTTCTGCCGCTTTTGGTGGCAGCGGAAGTGGCGTCGGAAGAAGGCGTCCATGTTTGCGGCGGTGTGTGTGTGTGTGTGTGTGCGAGGTTTTCGGCACGGCGGTGTGGCTTCTCGGACGGTTTGCGGAGCGGCTCATTTCACGCGGCGCGGCGACATGGCGCCCCCGGCCGCTCTCTGGGGGGGGGGGCTTGTCTCGTGGTCGCTCCCCCGTTCCTCCTTCACCTTCCTGAGGTACCCAACTTGGAAAATTCACCATAAAAGTACAGGAGATCGGAGGTATTTGAGGTATTTGAGGTATTTGCGGTATTTGAGGTGGAGATATAGATAATAAGGCCCTTATCGGATATACTGCAGCTTCTTCAGCGAAACCCTCCTCACAATCTGTTCAGTTCAGTGGGACGAGCAATTCCCCTTCCGCCCCTGCAATAAAATATATATTCACATCTGTTAAATGCAAGTCGGTGGACTGAAGTGAGTAAAATTGAGAGCAGTTTATCAACGGTCAAAGCAAAGCCTCAAAGTCGCAGGCCCAGATTCCCTAACGGTTCTGTTCAGGCCTGGCTGGTCTCGGCCTTCTGGTCCGGCCTATCAAAGCAGGTGCAGTGCTGTGATTGGCGGCGACCTTCTGGGGGATAAAGTAAACCGCTTTAAAACCTGACGAGACACCGGCGACGGCGCAAACTACGGTACAATCGCACTTTTTTGGGGGGATTCTGATTAGCGATGCCACCAAGGGAGAGGATAAAAAAGAAACGAGCGATTTGCGAAATACGGAAATTTGAATAACAAAGCGCGTTAATGTGAACCGAATGCCTAATATGTTGTCCTCTATGTGCGAATATGGGTAGTCTACCGGCTTAAGGTGTTTTTGTTCATTAATTAAAAATGTGCAAGCTGTTATGATCTAAAAGTGTATTATTCTGCAATGTGCCATCTGCTGCAACAACTGCAGAATAACGATTGTTGTTATGGAAACTAAAAATAGCAAAGACGAGGTGACAAATTCGATGTGCACAGCTGTACATAATGTATACACATACTCTGAGAAGCTCTTTTGAAGATCAGTTTACAGTTATGAAATGTAAAAAATGTAATCATTCATGTATAATACTATAATATATATATATATACTGTATATATATATATAATATATCAATAAGACTAATAACTACGGGGTGGGAATCACAGAGCAGCGTTGCCCGCGGTTACGACGATTTTGCGATACAGCGATGCCGCGATACTCGAAGCAGGAATTGTGTATTTATTCACCCTAACACACACACACACACACACACACACACACACACACGTTTAAATAAAAACTGCGATATTTGGCGCCAGCGCATCGATAACGTTAAAGAGGAAGTATCACAATATATTCCAGTATCGATATTACGTGCCACCCCTACTAATAAAAGCAACAAACATTAACACCGCGTTTCCAAGGATGGATTTACGCTAAGGATGGATTTACGGTAAACAGCCTCTCTCCACGCCTTCGTCTTCCCGACACGACAGCAGGTTGGGACATACAGACTCATAAAGTCGGCTGCCAACAAGACGCCATATTGTATAGCACCAGGGCTGGGCCATATGGCCAAAAATCATATTTTGTATTTCTCATCGCTTTGCTGTAATGCAGCCTTTAAAACCAGGAAAAGACTGAAGCCTCATATCACAGTATCGATATATTATATATCTATATATAGATATATATATAGATATAAGAGCTCTTTTCCAAAACGCATTAAACACCAAATTAAAAAAAATGAGTTTATTATGCCATTTTGCTGTGCACTGAACCTATTCACTGCTCCATCAACATTTCATGCCAAATCACTATATTTCCTTGTTTAAAATGTACTGCAAGATGCCGTTTCTAACCAAAACATGTGTGGGTCTAGGTAAAAGAATGCGTTTTCCTGAAAACTCTCAAAATGGATTTAATGCGTTTTGGAAAAGAGCTCTTCATATATATATCTATATATATATAGATATATATAGATAGATAGATATAGATATGTATGTATATATATATATATACATACATGGCCCAGCCCTACTTCACACATAAACGGGGGAAATCCCCAACACTGGTGAGAAGTAAAATTCGCAGCATCATTGACCTTTAACTCGCTGAGGGTTTCAGTTCTGTTGTTTACATATAATGCGATCACCATCTGCACGCCGCCGACCCGGCGGTCCGACCCGGCGGTCCAACCCGGCGGCGGCGGCGCCGGTTCGAGACATTGACGCGAGACGCACGGAAAGGCAAAAACGACAACTCTCGCTAACTAGCCACGCGCATATTAAGCCGCTTCCTTTGTAGCTCACTATTTATCTTCCCCCCGTCGTCTCTTCTGATCTCCGTGTTTCATACATCAAAGCGCTAAATTAACACTTCAATTATGGTGAAGTGTCTCTTTTTTTTTTTCTGCCTGTCTCTTGTATCTCTCTTCCTCTTTGGGTCTTAATGTGTACGTCTGTGTGTGTGTGTGTGTGTATGTGTGTGTGTGTGTGTGTGTGTGTGTGTGTGTGTGTGTGTGTGTGTGTGTGTGTGTGTGTGTGTGTTATCGGTTATGCAACAGCTGTCTCCTAGAGGGATAATCCCCAACCATAACAGGAGAGAGAGAGAGAGAGAGAGAGAGAGAGAGAGAGAGAGAGAGAGAGAGACAGATAGAGACAGAGACAGAGACAGAGAGAGACAGAGAGACAGAGAGAGAGACAGAGAGAGACAGACAGACAGACAGACAGAGAGAGAGACAGATGGACAGAGAGAGAGAGAGACAGAGAGAGAGAGAAAGACAGAGAGAGAGACAGAGAGACAGATAGATAGATAGAGAGACAGAGAGAGACAGAGACAGAGAGACAGATAGAGAGAGAGACAGAGAGACTGATAGAGAGAGACAGATAGATAGATAGAGAGAGAGAGAGAGAGAGAGAGAGAGAGAGAGAGACAGAGAGACAGACAGAGAGAGAGAGAGACAGAGAGACAGAGAGACAGAGACAGAGACAGACAGAGAGAGAGAGAGAGAGACACACAGACACAGAGACACACAGAGAGAGACAGAGACACACAGAGAGAGACAGAGACAGACAGAGACAGACAGAGAGACAGAGACAGAGAGAGAGAGAGACACACAGACACAGAGACACACAGAGAGAGACAGAGACAGACACAGAGACACAGAGAGAGAGAGGTGCTGGGTGGGGAGGGGGACGGCCAGTGAGATATATGCACGACGGTACCGTGTATATTTGCATGCTTCTGTTATGCCCACACACAATACCACTTCATTATCGCCCGGGCGGAGGAGAAAAAAAACAAGATTCGGTAATCTCAAGAGGGTCAAACGAGGGTCAACACATAAACTGGTAATGAAGAATCAGCTGCCGGGACGCGGTGCGACTTTATATTTAGCAATTTCACCAGGAGTTTATGTGTCATCACAGGACCATCTGCTCGCCGGGTTATTGGTCATGTTCCTGCTAATCATTACATTACAAGTCAATCGAGGACACTAAATCACCAGTAGCATGTCTCCTTCCCTTAAACCCTCCCAGTATAGCATACAAGAAGTACACTACATCACCAGTAGCATGTCACCTTCCCTTAAACCCTCCCAGTATAGCGTACAAGAAGTACACTACATCACCAGTAGCATGTCACCTTCCCTTAAACCCTCCCAGTATAGCATACAAGAAGTACACTACATCACCAGTAGCATATCACCTTCCCTTAAACCCTCCCAGTATAGCATACAGGAAGTACACTACATCACCAGTAGCATGTCACCTTCCCTTAAACCCTCCCAGTATAGCGTACAGGAAGTACACTACATCACCAGTAGCATGTCACCTTCCCTTAAACCCTCCCAGTATAGCGTACAAGAAGTACACTACATCACCGGTAGCATGTCACCTTCCCTTAAACCCTCCCAGTATAGCATACAGGAAGTACACTACATCACCGGTAGCATGTCTCCTTCCCTTAAACCCTCCCAGTATAGCATACAGGAAGTACACTACATCACCAGTAGCATGTCACCTTCCCTTAAACCCTCCCAGTATAGCATACAAGAAGTACACTACATCACCGGTAGCATGTCACCTTCCCTTAAACCCTCCCAGTATAGCATACAGGAAGTACACTACATCACCGGTAGCATGTCACCTTCCCTTAAACCCTCCCAGTATAGCATACAGGAAGTACACTACATCACCAGTAGCATGTCACCTTCCCTTAAACCCTCCCAGTATAGCATACAAGAAGTACACTACATCACCAGTAGCATGTCACCTTCCCTTAAACCCTCCCAGTATAGCATACAAGAAGTACACTACATCACCAGTAGCATGTCACCTTCCCTTAAACCCTCCCAGCATAGCATACAAGAAGTACACTACATCACCAGTAGCATGTCACCTTCCCTTAAACCCTCCCAGTATAGCATACAAGAAGTACACTACATCACCAGTAGCATGTCTCCTTCCCTTAAACCCTCCCAGTATAGCGTACAGGAAGTACACTACATCACCAGTAGCATGTCACCTTCCCTTAAACCCTCCCAGTATAGCGTACAGGAAGTACACTACATCACCAGTAGCATGTCACCTTCCCTTAAACCCTCCCAGTATAGCATACAGGAAGTACACTACATCACCAGTAGCATGTCACCTTCCCTTAAACCCTCCCAGTATAGCGTACAGGAAGTACACTACATCACCAGTAGCATGTCACCTTCCCTTAAACCCTCCCAGTATAGCATACAGGAAGTACACTACATCACCAGTAGCATGTCTCCTTCCCTTAAACCCTCCCAGTATAGCGTACAGGAAGTACACTACATCACCGGTAGCATGTCACCTTCCCTTAAACCCTCCCAGTATAGCGTACAGGAAGTACACTACATCACCAGTAGCATGTCACCTTCCCTTAAACCCTCCCAGTATAGCGTACAGGAAGTACACTACATCACCAGTAGCATGTCACCTTCCCTTAAACCCTCCCAGTATAGCATACAAGAAGTACACTACATCACCAGTAGCATGTCACCTTCCCTTAAACCCTCCCAGTATAGCATACAAGAAGTACACTACATCACCAGTAGCATGTCACCTTCCCTTAAACCCTCCCAGTATAGCGATGGTGCTGCTAAAATAAAAGTCAGAAAGACTGACTCACATGTGATGGGTATTATTTTGGGAAATATGCCTCAAGGTATACAGTCTCAAGAAGGGTAACACGTTATTATAACGTTCAGGAATAACTCATTTATAAGCCTTTAGTTAATGATAATGAACTAATCATTAACAACACATTAATTTAAATGCCTTTAGTGAAGTTAAAGGTTTAGTGAAGTATGATGAAGTTAAAGGGCCCCTATTTTACCGCCAGGTGTGATGTTGATTAGCCACTACAAGCCAGTCAAAATGTACCCTCTAGTGACATCACAAGTGGGAGTGTCCACCCAGATGTACGATAGACAGATCAGCCTATGTGTGACACTCTTATTTGTGATGTCACAAGAGGGTAGATATTGACGGTGAATGTGCCGCCATATTGACGGGTAGCGAGCGGCTCAACATGGACAGCGGCGGTGACAGCCTGCTCTCTGTAGTGGAGGACCTCTCGCCGCCGCCACCTTTGCCGCCACGCCTGGCGGATTTTGCCGAGGTGTACTCCGACGAATCGGACGGGGTTTGAAATGAGGAAGAAGACGACCGCGATGAAGTCGTTGGAGTGAGGTCATGTATGTTCGAGGCCGACTGGTGGTGTATTTCATCGCTTTTCACGGGACGCAAAATTAGTCAGAGCCCGAGTGCAGGATGAGTCATCAGACAATTTAAACCATTTTACAAGAAGAGAAAAGGATTTGGATGTAAAAATACTTTTTTTGGATGTAAAAAAAGTGTTGTATACAATATATTTGGCATATAACAAGAGATAAATTCACACAATTAACACAGGGACACAGGATTACCACTGGGAAAATGTATTTTTCATTTCATGGGGCTTTCAACAAACAGCTGCGTCTTGTAAGCTGAGCTAATGGCTAATGCCAAGGCTAGCTTGGTTAGCCTCGAAAGCATTCCCATTTAAGTCAGTAAAATCGTCTTCCTAACAAATGCTTGCAAACTGGAATGTGAAAAACTGTGGAAAGCATTTCCACATCAAAGCATCACGAATATAGTGTTTGTGTACAGACGCAAACTGTGTTTGTGTGTGTTCGCATGCATGCATGCATGCGTGTGTGTATTAATAGCATCAACACACGCACTTTCTGACTCGCCAACTGGATGTTTACACTGATAATATCCAAAATGTACACAAAACACAAAAGACACGACGGACAAATCACGACACGCGCAGGAAACGCACCGCACTCATTTGCATTTCTTTTTAAATGGTAGAAGTGTAAGGTTGTATATCTTCAGATCTTCAAACCAACAGCCCCCAATTCAACGGCTTTGGACAGCATAATCCATAAAATGTGTTGTTTTCCTAAATTATTAGCGCTAAGCTAAGCTAAGCCACAATAAAGGGTTTTAGGCAGGGACCTCACGATGCAATATTGCGGCGATTACAGTATAACCTTTGACTTTAGGGCTATGAGGATTGAATGACAGCTGATTAATCTGATGATTCCTCATTAATAATTCCAAATGAAAAGGATTAGGGCCGGGCAGTAATTCAATATCATCGTTTATCGTCTTTGAATGGTGTTGCATCGTCATGAAATGAAGATATCGACTTATCTTGATACCCAGTTTTATAGACGAAATGAATTACAATGAGAACATATGCCCTTAAAATTATCAAAATATGAGGTTTGAGTCCGATGCCATACTTTACAGTTAGTTAGACTGAATGGCATTTTGAATTCATAAGCATATCGTGATATTTATCAACATTGTGTAAATGTACCCATGACTATGATGATTATACAATTTTTCCATATAGCCCAGCCCTAAGAAGGATATGGATATGGCTTTTCCCTCCAACAAAGACTTCTGAACTGAAACAAGACTCTTGCACCATTCATACACACAAAACGTTTCATACACTAGCTAATATTATAATGTATTGTATAGTTTTTATAATTTATATCGGTACTATTTGCAATAGCCTTATTTTGTACTTTTTTTTTTTTACAAAGTGTATTTGAGACTTGCTTACTTGTGTGCACTCTCTCTCTATCCCTTCTTCTCTTTCTTCCTTTTTGCATTGTTGAGTGAACCAAGCATTTCTCTGTACGGTATACATCATACATACGCTGTGCATATAATTAATAAACTTTCATTTGATTTGGATACACATCTATACACAGAGCTAAAATGTCTTTTAATAAGGGTGGCGATTAGTCAACCAATAGTCACAGCCCTATCAGGTGCACAAATTATTTTTTCCTTTATGTCCTTCACCCTAGATTCGTTGTGGTGTGGCTCAGGTTTCCTCCCTTAGGGGTTTTGGTCAATTCTGTCTCAGTATCGGTTTCTGCAGATTTATCTGCCACACATTCATGATGGGAACCTCCCTCATCCAAACATGCATGCTATATTGGATTGCAATCTGGGGACAATTCAGGGCCATTGCAGTCACCGTCATGTTGATGAAGCAGCCTGGGATGGAGGCATGCGTCAACGTTACGTAATGCTGTTGGGAGGAGTCACTGTGAAACAGGTCGATTGGCCATAAAGGGAGGATGCAGAAAACCAACCAGTCATGTAGGCGGTGTGGATTCAAATCAAGATCTACTGATCTGAGTAGGGACGATGCTCACATCACTATACGCCACCACCACACTAGACTAGATGGATGTGCCACCCTGCAACGACAAACTGCGGCGTCTACAGTCGATTATCGCTCAAGAGGCCAATTTCGAGCGAGTCTCCAGTGCGATCGTAACCCTTTCAGACTTAAGTAAGATAAGATAAATCCAAAAATTAATGATTATTCATCCACTTTTCCATGTTGAAAACGGTTATTCTTGCCGTTCGCTGTTACGGAAGTGATGTCAGAAGGAAGGCAGCCTCGCTGGGCCTAAAGATAACGCTCACAGATAGATACATAGAATAGATGAGACCATTGCTGTTTTGAGAAGTTCATTTTTCACACAGAGGCTGTTCTGAGAAGTTCACTTTTCTGAAGTCTAACTTCTTAGTAAATCTCTTTTTTAATATTTTACTGACAAGTTTGTTTTTACAAAGTTTAGTTTTTTTTTATTGATTTTTTTTAAATTTAAAGTTAAGTGCACTGCAGACAGAGACAATGCAGACAATTACATTAATGTTAAATAAATGTTCATTTAAGTTCAGCAATTTTGTGTCTTATTTTGTTGTTTATTACAAAAAACATCATATCGGCATTATACATCCGCCCTGCTCTCTAAATATCGGCATTGGCCATTGAAAATCCCATTTTGGTCAAACACTAATAAATCATTTTGACCTACGACCGCAAAAATGCAGATACTGAGCTCTTCCTTTGTATTACTATGAATGACCATATGGGCAATACAACAGCAAATGCAGGAAGTGTTTCAATACAGATATCTTGTTTTATTTCCTACCATGTTCTATTTGTTTCTAATCGTTTCATTTTAATGTCTTCTATATGTTTTAAAAAATGAGATTGTGAGATAAAAATCGCGTCACGTCACAACAGCACGCCGCGGTATCAGCACAGGGGGGAAACTGCGGCCTTCTCTCAAATGCAAAGCAAGATTGAACCAAGATACTATGCAACGAGATAAAACATACATCCACAAGTTTATTTTGAGCTTTTTGTAGAACTCACTCTCTACAAAAACAAAAATGCAAGGGCGTCACTTTGAGTTGTAAAGTGGCTCAGATGAAAAATCGAAATATGTGATTTTAGGCCATGTAATCGGCTCATCGAAAGAGCGTAACCTAGGCGACTACAGAGTCAACAATACGTAAATATTGTTGTGTTGACGTTGAGCACGCGGGTAACAAGTCCCCCATATGCATAACATCCACAGCTGCAACAACACCAATACCTCCCATCTACTGTAGAGAGCACCAGTGCATGTCAGCCCAGCAATGACATCATCCAATGTCCCCGCCCATAAATATGACAAAACAGAAACCACTGCAAGAATAATAATAATATTCTTATTGGGCAAATAAACCTTCCTCGACTTTCTTGGTGCAAGCTAATTTTCAGAATATTTTGACAAAATCGTCCATTTCAAAGAAGTGGTGGGGACATGTCCCCAGTGTCCCCAGTGTGAAGGACAGCTATGGCAGTTTGCCTTTTGTAGGGCAGTATCAGATCTTCACCGTTTACACCTTTTTCTCCCAATTCGGATGAATCCAGGCCTCATTTTCCCATTCTTAGATGATATGAGCAGAAGGGCCGCGCGGGCTCTTACCGCCAACACCTGACCATTACCAACGGCCAGCGGTCAACGGTCCGCTTTATCGCACATAAACCGCTCTGGATCAGACCGTTTCACTGTTTTTCCGTTCCCCTCCAGGGACGTAGAGATGCATGGAAATCAGGCAGTTGCTTTAAACGCTGCGGTAAACCCACCCCACGTCTGCCACTTGGCTGCTTAAGAAGCAGGCCTATTTCTGTCTCCGGTACGGTTAATGTTTAGTCGGAGACGGAGAGCGCCGACACGGGACTGATCTGTCAGGAGGCGGGAAAATATGGGCAGTGCGCGCCCCCCCCCAAACTTGAGCTCCACTTCGGTTGACACGTACGTTAAAGCGGCTGGAGGTCAGATCTGAGAGTTGGGAAGAGAGGGAGCGGAAAAGAGCAAGGCAGCGGCTGATTTTGAACATAAACAACCCCAAAAAAAGCCTGCTTCCTCCCTCCCTCCCTCCCTACGAGGGATGGCACAACGCCACTTTTTTTTTGTTTCCATTCCCAAGACTGCAAACCTTTAAGTATCTGAAATATTAATAAGAGGTGATGAGAAGTGTTGGAGCTGTGATAACGCAGATGGGGCATAGGGAGGCGGTCAACCCCGAAACCTGATCTTCTCCCAGCGCATTCATCTCACTAATCACTCACACATTGTATAACAAATTAGACTCAAGTAATAAGCTCTTAAATCTTACCTACAGCACCTTTAAATGCCATGTCCATTTTGGTATTCATGTATTGAAACAAGCAGTATGCTCATCATTGTGCGTACATCAGGCAGGCAACGGAAAGGCACATCATGTGAAAACACTTTGAAGTTAAACGCTGGTTTTCATTAGCCGTTCGGAGAACAACTTGCATGTTGAATTTCCTCGCCGGTTGACAAGCGTGACACGTTGCCGGGAATAATATTGTAACAGCAATTTCATGCTCAAACTGATCAAACCCTCAGAGATGCGGCTAAGAGATAAGTTGGCCCATGCCTTCCTACCGTCCTAAGGGGTTTGACGACTACTGATGTTCACTAGTTGTTCCAAGTTTTTCATAATAGTCGTCGACTAGTCACTGTGTAAGAAAGACGCAGAGAGAGGAGGTAAAAATGATCATTTTAGTATCTTGTAACGCGGAAAGTTCACGCGTCTACTGTGTCGTGTCACGCGATGTAGGATCACAGTCATTAAACATTAAGAGATTAGGAAATTAGAAAACAAAAGAACAACATCACTTATTTATAACACGTTTCACAAACAATGTCGTCCACAACTAGTTGACTGCTACAAACCGTGCCGACGAGCCCACTCGTTTTGGCGAAATCCACGTTTTACGGCTTCTGCTAGGCGAGACCCCAATGCTCTTAGGGTTAGGGTTAGGGTGAGGGTTAACCCGGCGGACGAACCATACCTACAACCACACCTACCACTTATGGAAGCACAATGGATTCGACCCCTCAGGAACATTGTCGTTTCCTCGCCCTTTCACCAACTTCAACTTGCCAATAAAAGGCCGCTGACACATGAGTCGAGGTGTATTTTCCTCGACCCATGTGAGCTCCACTTTTTTCCGGTCACAAAACACAAGACTTGTGTCTACTTGGTATATTTGTGTCTCACACACAACACATTTTTGTGTGGAAAAAGTCACAGGCTAAATAAAAAACTAGGGGAAGTGCTTATGCAATACCTTACTGCCTTGGTTTCTGTACCTGTCACTGTATGCCTCATCCATCGATTTAGTTCTCCCCTTATGCTCCCCCCCGCCGTTTATACATACATACATACACATACACATATATATACACATATATATATATATATTTTAAGAAAATACTGTTTCAAAACCACAAACAGACTTTACACTTTTTAGAGAGGAGTGAGTTTTTTGGTTATACGTTACACAATGCCGGCCATTGCCGTCTTCACACCTTCGGTTGTTTGCACTATTAATAACAAGGTATATCAATATCCATGTTGTGACGACTGCAGTTTTACCAGCAGCACACTCTTACCGCACACACACACACACACACACACACACACACACACACACACACATACTAACAAAAAAAGGGTTCCCGGCAACATTCAACGACGAGAGCATCGCATTAACCGCCAGCCAGAGACAGGGGTTTCACACCGGGGGCAACCACCGGTGTTAAGGGTTACATGCACGGCACCGCGAGACACTTTGGATGAAAGCATTCACCGAAACGGCATTTATTATTCATAGTTTACTTGCTGATCTGAAGGTGTGCTTAAACCCCAATGGTGAAGCACACTTTCAGATCAGCAAGTCCAACAAAAGACCAACTGACAGCTCCACCAGTCTGGTCAAAAACAAAAAAATGAACAGAAAGTAGGGAAACCAAGACTGACACTGCCACCTTTCACACAGTTTGTTGCTTTTCTGTTCGCGGTTCACGGTTGGCCGCAAACAGCACTGCACCTTGCTTTGTGACAGATCTACTGCCATGTTATGTTATGTAGAAAACCCCAGCCAGCCATAACTATACATTTGTTTAGGTCTTTTCTGCACGACATAAAGACATGAGCTTGCGCCGTTGCCAACTATATCACATCAACACTTGAACACGGCAATGCAAAACACGACTGGGGTGCACTTGAACTAATCAGAACATACTCACAGTCTCAAGATACACCGCCGGGGGTTAGAAAAAAGGCGTAGGTTCGACTCCCCTGCCTATTACGGTCTGCGCTGCGGCCGGGGGGACACGCGCGCTCTGCACTAACGCCAGCACGCAGCGCACGGGAAATGTCAAGCGCTCGTCTGCGAGCGGAAAAAAAAAAAAACTCAGAGGTAAGCGAGAGCACGGAAAGAGAGGGGCAGAGGGGAGGGGTGAGAGAGCGAGAGAGCGAGAAAGAGAGAAAGAGAGAGAGAGAGAGAGAGAGACCCACATTAGGGGGTGTGGTTAGGCCATACAAGAGCTGCAAGATACAATTGGGAGGCAATGTGTGGGTTTTTTTTTTTTTTTAAACACACACACACACACACAGAGGCAAGAGAGACAGAGTCAGGTAGAAAGAAAGACAGACAGACAGTCACATGAAGTTAGGGTAGAAAGGAGAGACCCGGGGCGAGAGTTGGTGGGGGTTAAGTAAATCATTTTTGTTTCAGGCCAGGCCATAACAAGCAAACAAGTGCAAGTGTGAACATGTACCGAGAAAAGACCACGAAAAGAGCAGGATGCGGCAGACCTGAAAATCGATGCAGTTTCCGATCTAAAAGAGGCAGCGACAAACCAAAACACACACCACAAAAGACACCGACTCAAGTGAACCGAAACAGACAGACGGACGGGACACTGAATCACTCGCCCCCCCCCACCCCCCCACCCCCTCGTGAGACGAGTGCCGCCGAGCTGAAAAGCACGGCGCCGAGGTTTGCATGTCCTGCTGTCACAGACAAACCAGGAAATAGAGCACATTTAAATGCTGTGGTCCAAACTCAAGAAGGTGGAAAGTAATGACTCAAACTGCAGGACGTCTTTTTTCCAGACTCGAAGTGGCCAGAAATCGCCGCCCCCCGCCCCCCTCCCACCACCACCACCACCACCCCAAACATGACTACATTGTGATGCTTGTGTTAAATTGGCACTCAGAACAAAGTGACTTAAAATATCTCACACACACACACACACACACACACACACCTTGTTGTCTTTCCAGACACGAGGAAATCATGAGCCGACTTTGAGATGCATATTTGCATACTTTTGGACATTTTTCCTGACAAGATATCCGGTAGGTGTGTAGCAGAGACATCCCTCTGTGATACTTTATGGTTATTTTATGTTTTTAGGTCCTTTTCTCCGTCACTTGAAACAGTGACACCATTTGCTCCCAGGGCCTGCAGTGAAAGGGAATACTTTGCGTGGGGATACAAACTGGTGCATGGTCATTTGAATTATGACTACTGATTAAACCGGGTCATAAATTGCTTGTGTGTTCGTGTTTCCTGTCGGCCCTACAGGTTTTGATGAGTAAGGATGGCCGACGACAGCCAATAATAACCTGGGAACGGGCTTCATAATGTTCCCCTAGGACGAACGCCATGTCACTGGTGCTTGACCTGCCACCTCTAGCGTCTCCAAACATCGTTCTGCACTTCTCACCCACAGCTGGTTTATGGGTTTCAACACGAATAGTGTATAAATACTGTCCAGGCGTGGACAGACCCTTGACAGGAACATGATATCGACACGGTACACATCAAACACGTCAGACAGATTTATTTCATAGAGAGGCTAAAGGCCTTTGCACACCAAGTCCGTATTTTTCGTATGCGTTTTTTAAATCCGTCATCCGATTAAAATCGTTACGCACAGAAACCTCTCTTTTGCTTTTGATCATGGATGCGAAAAACACCGAAAATTGAACCTGTTCCGAAAACTTTAAGTTTCGGGGTCGTTGTGTAAACATGATTGACACAACGTGAGGTCGTAATTATTTTTAAACGTCCGACAATTTCGGATGAAAAATACGGACTTGGTGTGCAAAGGCCTTAACGCTGCGTGCGATTATAAGGTCAGAAATTCCGACTTCCTAGGACGGAAACTCAGGTACCAATTCCTCAACCCCCAGTTCCCCAAGTGTTGTTATGAGCTGTTTTGACTTTTTTTCCAACTTCGTAGCTCAAACACACGTTGGTCAGAGATGAGACGTGTTTCCCACTTCCGACGTCCCGCCTCCGACCACGAACAAACGTAGCCAAAGTCACGGTTACCTCATACGTCACATCGGGACCTGGGATACAGAAAATGTCCATTCCCCCCCTGTTAAGACACGGACCCGACAAACTTCGTTCATTTCGTTCAATCTTTTGACATTGTTAAATTCAGTTGACATGGCAAGTTGGCGACAAAAAAGAAAAGTACATTTCAGACGCCACTTTCTGTACGCTTACAGCGCACTGCTAGCTTGGCTAGCATTATGAGACACGTTATACAGTCTCTATTCGGCGCAATTTTGGGCTAGAGGGTAGCGCCGTCGTAACTCAATGCGGTGCGCACATCAGTCAATTCTGTGAAAAACAACAGTTCATCTGACGCGATATAATTCGCACACAATAAAATATAAGGTGTGTCGGGGTTGCAAATAGGACTTCTCATCAAAATCTGCACAAAAAAAACCCACCGCTTGCTCACCGCTCACAAGTTGGCCCAAATAGCCAACCGCAAAGCAGAGATTTGTCCTTTGATATGGGGCCTCGACGCTGCTAACGTCGTGCTGCTGAACCTTTCATTACATACTGTAGCCTTACATAACCTTCACACTCGAACGGACAGCTGACCGAGAACACAACCCGCGATTCAGTTCATCAGATGTGTCAATGTTTGGTAAATTACGTGCACTGTTGACACTTAGTTTTATGATTACAAACCATGTTGTAGCAAGGTAGACATTGCGAGGAACAGATACGGAGTAGATTAAAAAAACGTTGCTTTGAATGATTCATCGCCGTTTATCCCAAATTAAAGTACAAGTTGTGCATTTGCACAACTAAAACTTCAGCCCATACATTACTTTGTATCCATGCCTGGAAAGGAAAAAAGTCTGTTATAAAAGGCCAAAGAGCAGGCAAATAGCTCAAATAGCTAACATTTTTACATACTCTCATAGTTTGTCGGCTATTTATAGTAGAGTAAAAACTGAATGTCAATGATGAGTTATTTTCACTGAATATTTACTGGACGTTTGAGACAAAGGAGGCCTACCCTAACACTTGTGGCAGGCCAGTTCTCCATCTCACCCTGCTTCTGAAGATGTACTTTTCAGAGGAGCCCTTACATGCTCTCATGCCTTATGTCCATACAAACTTATCCTGGGTTCGGACATTTTAACATTATTGTGCATGGGCTTCACACAGCCAGGTCGACACATGACAAAGGGAAAGATATGCACTGTGCGAATGCAGACATTTTTTTTTAAATTAACAACTTGAACATAAAAGTATCGATTATCAGAGCTTGAAATGATGTATTGGGGTCCTCCCTATTTATGTCCATGTTTGGTTTTAGACAGGCGGTATTCACGGTAATATGAATCGGTGGCGGTGTCATTATAGGTAGTGCTTTTTAAACGAGCCTTAACGTGAAACTAGATAGCCCATAATTGGTCTATCTATCGATGCCGGTCCATGGTCATGTCATCGAACCTCGCACCGTTCGTAAACTATAGAAAATGATGGCGGCTATAGAAAACTAAATAAATAAAATTAAATAAAAAGGGCCCCGTTGCATGGATGACAACAGACAGATGACCTTACTGGCTAAGTGTACCACACAACTGCACACACACACACACACACACACACACACACACACACACACACACACACACACACACACACACACACACACACACACACACACACACACACACACACACACACACACACACACACACACACACGCACGCCTGCAAGCATGCGGCTATAACCTTCATATACAATGTTTGTAAAACGTCACACACTCCAGCCAGTGATCTGAACCTCTGCTGTCAGTCAGGGTTAGAGGCTATGTGTGTGTACGTGAGGAACACACACACACACACACACACACACACACACACACACACATGCGCACACACACACACATATAAAAACAACAGATCATGGAGCCAAGTGATCTGGAAAAGCAATGACAAAGTTTGCATAGCTACTGGCTTCCGTGTATCTATTCAGGGATTGTGTGTGCATACGTGTGCGTGTGCATGTGTGTGTGTGTGTGTGTGTAGGAGGGGGGGGGGGGGGGTGGCTGTGATATTGGGATAACTGGCTTTTGTAAACATTGTATTTAAATAGCAGAGCTGCTGAACAAAGGTCAGCATTATATGAAAGGCAATATTCCACAATATTGCCCAGTCTGAGTTTTTTTTTTAAAATTGTATCCCGTTTCACATTTACAAATAAACACATTAACTGAAAAGTACATTTCACATCTTAAGATTAAATCAGTTCATTAATGACCAAACATGCTTCACCTGGGGAGTTAAAACAGCCACTGGACTGTTTCAAGGTTTGGTGGCGACACCTTGTGGTCAGGGTTAGTTGTTACAGATTAGTTGTGTGTGTGTGTGTGTGTGTGGGGGGGGGGGGGGGGGGGGGGGGTTCACTTAAAGGAAACTTAAAGAACTAGGTTTATATTCTTGAAATGTTAAATAACATTTTTTATGTATTATTGTTTCTTTGATGCTTTTACTGATGTCTTTAGTTGACGTCAAAACCTGGATTATTTGGAGGATTTGAGGGCACATCGCTGCCACACACACTGACCTCTTGGAGAAGAGCGTGAGTCCGGCGAAGTTCTTCAAGGAGTGCGTCCGTCTGTCCTTCCTGTCCCACACGTAGTACGAGAGGGAGGCGGGGGAGGGCAGCAGGGGGGACGAGGACAGGGGCGGCGAGGTGTCCGACATGGTGGACCCGGTGCTGGTCTCGCCGTCGTCGTCGTTGTCGTCCTCGTAGCCGTCGTCCTCGTCCCTCCTATCCAGCAGCGCGCTCTCGACGCAACGGCCGGACTCTAAATTAATGACCACATCCACGTCGGACGCCGGGTCCGAATTGGACTCCATGGCCAATCAGATTGAGGGCACGTCCTCGTTAATCCCCTCTGGCCGGCGTCTCACGTCCTCGTTAATCCCTTCTGGCCGGCGTCTCACGTCCTCGTTAATTGCCTCTGGGGGACGTCTCGCGTCCTTGTTAATCACCTCTGACCGGCGTCTCACGTCCTCGTTAATCGCCTCTGACCTGCGTCTCACATCCTAGTTAATTGCCTCTGGCGAACGTCTCACGTCCTTGTTAATCACCTCTTCTGAACGTCTCACGTCCTCGTTAATCGCCTCTGGCCGGCGTCTCACGTCCTCGTTAATCGCCTCTGGCCTGCGTCTCACATCCTAGTTAATTGCCTCTGGTGAACGTCTCACATCCTAGTTAATCACCTCTTCTGAACGTCTCACGTCCTCATTAATTGCCTCTGGCGAACGTCTCATATCCTAGTTAATCGGCTCCGGCCGGCGTCTCACATCCTTCTTGATCGCCTCTGACAAACTCTGAATACTTAAATCGCAGGGAACGATGGCTTGACGTCCGTTTTTGGTCTTTTGACAGATTTCAGTGTCCAGGTGAAACTCACTCCCCAGAAGCCCTCTGGAAAAATTAAATACACATTTGAATGGGACCTTATATTATTATTATTATGATTGTTATGATTGTTATGGGAGTGATAGAGGTCACCTCCACCCACAACCTCCCACTAGGTTCGGCGCAAGGTGAAGCTAGTTGCACCACCAGCACCATAAAAACTGTGGTCCCCCCGCCCCCCCCCCCCCCCCAAGACTACAACATGGCTGCACTCAACTCTGCTTTTACAGCTTTATGAGGCAAAGGTCACAGAAGTACAGAAGGTGTGTTTGTATGCGGAGGTGTGTGTGTGTGTGTGTGTGTGTGTGTGTGTGTGTGTGTGTGTGTGTGTGTGTGTGTCTATTTTTGGTCTACCTCGCTTTGCCTCTCATGTCTTCCTTGCTAAGAAAATGCTTGGAAAACATCAACACATCCAGATATCCCAATGTCAATATGTTGAGCTTTTCAACCTCTCTCTCTCTCTCTCTCTCTCTCTCTCTCTCTCTCTCTCTCTCTCTCTCTCTCTCTCTCTCTCTCTCTCTCTCTCTCTCTCACACACACACACACACACACACACACACACACACACACTCAAACTCTCTCTCTCTCTCTCTCTCACACACACACTCAAACTCTCTCTCTCTCACACACACTCAAACTCTCTCTCACACACTCGCACACACATTATTTCTCACTCTCACACACACTCTCTGTCTCCCTCTTTCTCACACACACACACACATGTCTCACCCCTCTTCCTGCATTCCTGGCTGTCCTTGCTGGCTCTTTTCCGAGGCCCCTAACTCTCCTCTCCCCCCACAGCGTCCTGAACCCTAGGGACCGCGGCGCGTGGGAAACACCGTCACCCCGAGAAACGCAGAACGGTTCCGCGCGTTCAGGAGACGCACGCGGGACGACGCACGCGCACACACACACCCCCACACCGCTCACTTCCCTTCAGCCGCCCGGCTCCGAACGCGGAAGTGGGAAAACAAAAACAATCAGGACCCCTCGGCGTGAGGTGCCCGCACGGCTGCCTGCGCGGAAAACCAGTTTTAAACTTTATCAAAGTGATTTGGGTGATTCCGCCGAATGAGTGCCATTTATGTCCTCAACATATAAAATGTTTAAAAACAAGCAATAAAATTATTTGAAATACATTGTTTTGTTAAACAAAGCACTAAACACATGAATCCACTTATGAATTTAATAAAAAATAAAGCATTTTACACATTAATTAAAAGCATTTAAAACACTTAAATATAGCCTATGTTACTTGTCCCCAGGTCCAAATTTTACATTTTACCATGATGTGTCATGAATATAAATAAAAATAAAATATATAACATTTGCATTTATGTGTAGCTAATTATTTCACCTATACTTTAAATACATGTTTTTCATAAAAATATAATTGCATTTTAGTTAAAATGCACATTCTAGTCGCGTCCCTAGGTTTGCACTCAGTGCTGTTACCCTTACAGAATCCCCCCTCTCAAGATTTTGGTACATTCCACAAATGACATGTTCAACAGGAAATGACATCAGTCAATCTTCTGAAGGTCATGGGAAGACCAAAAGTAAGTTCTCTCATTTATTTTTCTTAAAATGTAATGGTATTTTGGCTCTGTTAGATGTCGTAAATGTCAGTGTTATGTCATGTTACCGAAATTATTTTTAGTCATTCATTGTTTGTTTTTTAAAATAAAATATTCAGTTATATCCTTTAAAATTGCTGAATGTCATCAGGTTATTAGCAATGATGCTATGTAGCTAGATTTCAGATAATTGCTAATTTGATGCTAAAAACTCATTGCTGTTACCCTCATTGCTGTTACTCAAATCAAGGGCAACAGCACTGAGTTATCGGTAACAGCAATGAGTACTGCCCTCTTAGAAAGAAAGAAAGAAAGAAAGAAAGAAAGAAAGAAAGAAAGAAAGAACTTTATATGAATATTGAATTAAATGTCTTGCTATTTCATTCAAATTAAAACCGAAATAACAAATGTCATATGAGATGAATTTGACATTCGAAACATATTTTTACAGGGACCAAATCCACCATTGAGTGCTGCTGAAAAGCAGCGGCGCTACCGCGCTCTGCGTGATGCAGATCCAGAGAGGAGAGCAGTATATTTAGAGAAGGAACAGGAAAAATACAAGAGAGACCTAGAGTCAGGCTTAAGGAAGAACATCGGAGATCTCAGTGGCAGAGAGCAGCGAAAACGTCGCAGAAAGTGGAGGGAGACTTACCATAGGGTGAAACGGCAGAAAGTCACTTTACTGAACTGCGTCACCCCTCCATACAGCCCGGAGTCAGAGCCAGCTGTAGATGTGCAGCCCAGCTCCTCAAGGTAACAATTATTATTATTATTAGTAGTAGTAGTAGTAGTAGTATCGTTATTATTATTATTATTAGTGTTATTAGTGTTATTATTATTAGTGTTGTTAATATAATTATTGTTATTATTATTATTATTATTATTATTAATAATAATAATAATAATAATAAATACAAATTTAATAGCGATAATTTGACTATTAAATAGTGAAATTATCGCGTTAATTGCGATCAATTAATTAGTCATGTTTAGCGCGTTATGTTTTTTAATCTCTAACTTTACTGTTTCTGTATGCAGTTGCCTTTTTATAAAAAAAAAAAAAAAAAAAGGTTTTTATGCGTTGGCTTACAAACGTAAGAAGCGTTGGCTTCTTGCGCTTGAGTTGTTGTGGGTGGAAAACAGCGGCGAGTCACACCCGGAAGTGGACATTGATTGGCTGTCGTTGTGTTTGGGATGGTTTAGCATGAGCTAATAGGCTCCCGTTGTTGTTCCGCGGGCAAGGTTTGGAGACGTGAAAATGGAGGCGCATGCGAAAGTTACCGGTCCAATGAACGGAAGATTTACATTTCTCCAACGCCCCGACGGCACCATAGATAAAAATAAGGTGATATGCATTATTTGTAAGAAGGAATTTGCTTATCACCGAAGCAGCTCAAGTTTAGCGTACCACGTAAACGCAAAGCACCCAGACGCGAGTGCAGCCGCAGCGCAGATTAGCGTCGAACACGTCAGCCACAGCAAAGCCGTCCGGCAGATTAAACTCGAGGAGGAGGACGCCCCGTGCATGAGCCTGCCCGCGACCCACAGGCTCACGGATGTGCTCGCCAAGTGGATCGCGATGGACTGCAGGCCAATGAACATCGTGGAGGACGAGGGGTTAACGGAGGT
>JAOPHQ010005483.1:0-95836 GCA_030340625.1 Merluccius polli | reverse complement strand
CCCCCTCCCCCCCCCCCACAAAAAAAAACCATGTGATCTGGTTCCAAGAGCTAAAGGTAAAATGGCTGCCTCTCTCATGCCCCCGGTTTTCTAAAAAACCGGGGGGCAAAAAACTAACAAAAAAACAACTGTAAAAAAGCTAGGAAGTAAAAAAAAAAAACACAACACAAGCTATGTACACTAATACCGCCACTGTGAGGTGCCCTACGTTTGCACTGTATTGCACTGTAGTACAATGAATAATATAACGTTTTGTGTAGAGACGTATTAGTCAAGAATTTATACTTTTTGGTTATTTTCAGTTTTTGGCTGCATGTCTGTTTCAGGTGGGGGGGGGGGGGGGGGTTCAACATCTACGTGTCTTCTCAGAGCCCCTAGAGTCACGTTTCTAACCGCCAGGAGGAAACCGTCGGTGAAACACGGTCGGCGGAAACGGCGGCGCGGGCCGAGGGGGGGGGGGTGGGGGGGGGGCGCGAGCGGTCCCTACCTGTCGACTCCCTGGCGTGCGCCACATCGTGCAGGCCCCTGTAGTTGCACATGTCGTCGTGACAGCACTCCAGCGTGGCGGCGAGTGGCGAGAGGGCGGCGAAGACGTCGGCGCCGCCGCCGCCCTTGGGGAGGCCCGTGCACACGTCGGCCGCGTTGGCGACGGGGTCGAGGCAGCCGTGCGTGAGCGGCGAGTTGGCGTTGAGCGGGTCCAGCAGCTTGGTGAAACAGGCGTTGAGCTCCGACTTGCACATGTAGCCGGTGGCCACGCAGTGCGGCGCGTCACAGTAACACCTGATTTCCCCTGAACGGGAAAGACACGCCGTTTAGTCGGTGGTTTATGCCAAAGTATCGGTACTTGCGTACGTGTTGCAAGCTGTCAATTCTGGTTGTTGTCAGCTATGCAGACAGGAAATGCTACACTTGACTTGCGGGCAGCAGCCGTCATTGCGGTGTTTAACCAGACAGCATGTGCAGGGCAATTGCATCTACGCAAATGTACCGAATGCTCTGTAGCCTGTGTATAGCAAATACAGGACCAGGTGAACCCACAAAGACCAAATATGAATGTACACATGTCAGTGACAATGACTCCTCTGTGGCTCTCTAAATAAGTTCCTCTTTTTGTCGTCTGCATTGCGGAACGGCAACAGTGTAACTTAGAATTTGTGGTTTGTCGGCCAAACGTTTCTTTCAAGCCCAATAGAAAACTGGTGAAGGGTCCGCAGCTCTGGGTCCAGGTGGGTCCAGGTGGGTCTACAACCGTATAATTACGCTTATGTTGTGTATTAGCCGTTTTGTTTCTACACAGAGCGAGATATATGTGGTAGGCCACTACCAGGCGATGTCTTTTTTTGTAGACATACTTTTTTTGTAAATACGGTGTTGCGGTGTGTATGGCGCCTGTGGACTTTGTTTGAGTAAACACTGCTGGTCCTTTTTTTCTGTGGCTGTGTGTGTGGGCTGTGTGTGGTTTGTGTCATCTCTCTCTCCCTCTCTCTCTGTGTGAGGACGATGTGGTTTTCTGCGAGCACTTATAATCAGATCAGTGTTTTCCCTGTGAATGATTAGAGCAAGGAGAGCCCGGCCAGGTCATTTGGACAATATTTCATTAGAAAAGGAGAGGCCCTTAGTGGGCAGAGAGAGAGAGAGAGGGTGGGTGTGTGAGAGAGAGAGAGAGAGAGAGAGAGAGAGAGAGAGAGAGAGAGAGAGAGGAGAGAGAGGAGACAGAGAGAGAGAGAGAAGAGGACAGAGACAGAGACAGAGAGAGAGAGAGAGAGAGAGAGAGACAGAGACGGAGGAGACAGAGAGAGAGAGAGAGAGAGAGACAGAGACAGAGACAGAGAGAGAGAGAGAGAGAGAGAGACAGAGACGGAGAGACAGAGAGAGAGAGAGAGAGAGAGAGAGAGAGACAGAGAGACAGAGAGAGACAGAGACAGAGACACAGGCACTGAGCCATGCGTTAAAGTTTCTCCTTTTTATTTTGGGTTTGTTTGTTTGAACCAGGCCAGTGAACTGCTAATTATTGCTTATTACAAGCTTGGTGCAAGAACAATAATTATGCTCCTGGTGGAGAGAAAAAAAAATACACAAAAAAAACCCACAGCAGCAGCAGCAGCAGCAGACCCCAACAACACAGGTCTACCTGCAGGGTCGCTGTGCAGCCTGGTTCACCGCCTGGTCCACAGACTGATTCAGCCTAATCTGCCTGCAGATACCATAAGGTTGGATAAGCAGTGCAGAAACAGCCTGGGTTTAACTCTGGACAGCAGCCCGACCAGCGGGACGGGGTCTGGTCTCACTACTACTACTACTACTACTACTACACCTTGGCTCAGTCTGAAACAGCCCTTGTTAGTTGTTGTTGACACCATCAACAACAACAACAACAACAACAACAACAACAAAAACCTATAACCCATTCAGTGGCTTACCTTTAGTGAGGAGGACGGCCATGGCGCATAGTTCCAGTTGAAGCCAGACAGAAATGAAAGTGGAATGGCGATCCATTGACGAAGTACTGACGCTGGACTATCCAGTAGCTGCAGTCAGTTTTTGGGAAAACTAAAAAGTTACATGGAGCTACGGACGGACGGACGAGACGGCTGTCAGTCCTCCGCTGAACCGAAAACAGCCCCCCCACCTCCCCTTTAGGAAATCACCATCCCACGGTGAAGGAGATATTATACTGCAAAGTCCGGCATGTTAGAGGCGGCGAGACGCGGCACGCTGGACGGCCTCTCCAAGACGCAAGACGCGCAAAACACGCACGCACGCACACACACACACACACACAGGGGGAAATGTACTCTCTCCCCCCCCTCACACAAACATAAAAAAATAAAATAAAATATGTCACAGCGTTGCGTTTGCCTGTCAGTGCTTCTCTGGGTCTGGGTGTCGTCGTCCCCCCTCTTGGTCGCGGTGAAAAAGTCTCACTTCGGGGAAGTGAGAGCCAAAAGAGCGAGGAGGAGGACCAGGAGGAGAAACCCTCTCGGAGCGGACTTGGGGGAGAGAGAGAGAGAGAGAGAGAAGAGGAGACAGACTTTCGGACGAAAGAGGAGGGGGATCTTTAGTTGAAGAAATAGCAATCGTCTCTCCCCCCCCTCCGGTGTGACGTCACCAGGCTCCTCCCCGTCTCCCCTCTCTCGCTCCTCCCCCCTCCATTGGCCGGGCGGCGCATCCCCCATTCATTGTCGCTCGTTTCCATAGTGCCGCCTCCTCCTCCTCCTCCTCCTCCACGTCCGTCGCGCTCGTTCTCCATTGGCGGACAGCAGCGATCACTCCGCCAGGTTGGCCCAACCAACACAAATTGCGGTTAAAAACATAAGATTATAGCATGGGCGATGATGAACACATGGTGGTGGTGGTGGGGGGGGGGTTCTTTATTATGCTACTCTGCAATAATAACCCAGGGCGGAGGACTTATAACCCCACACACACACACCAAAAACACAAACATAAAGTAGGACCTGTAATGCCGTTTGGGTCGTATAGCCAAATCGGCGCCACACTAAGCAAATTCCCCCCCTCCCCCCCCCCCCCCCCCCACACACACACACACCCCGGGCTACAAGTCTGCAGAGGTGGTGGAGGTGGTTGGGGGGGGGGGGGTGGAGGTGTGTGTGTGTGTGTGTGTGGAGGGGGGGGGGGGGGGGAGCTGTGTGACTGTGCTGGGAGGGTGATGAGTCGTCGTCCCTGGGCGGAGCGGCGGCGAGGCGGTTAGAGAAAATTAGCAACCCAAAAAAAAAAAAAAGGGCGCATGGCGCCAGGGAGACGCAGACAGACAGACAGACAGACACCGACACTCAGCTGCCCTCCAAACCACCCCCCCCCCCTCCCCCCAGTGCAAAACTCACACTGGTCGATATATCCGCACCAGCAACCCCTGCTGCTGCTGCTGGTGGTGGTACTGGTGGTGCTGCTGGGTCCAAGTCAATAGCAGGGATGCTGTGGTTCTGCTGGTACTTTTAAGAGCACAGTAAGTGTATCAGTGTCACCTACTGCAACACTTCATCATTTAGTGTGAACTGGATGAAAATGCAATATAAACAATATTCTTCACTCTTTTTTTTTTTACATACATCATGTAGGGCGACGATTATGTATTTTATTTTATTTTTTAATATATATACACCGCAACGTTTTATGTAGTTTTTAATGAGCTGCAGGGCCATTTTTGTGAATAATTGAAACATGGATCTAATTGCCCTGATGTCCATAAGTAGACTGGCCTATTGACTCTGCTCCGGGCGACAGAGAAACGAGGCAAAACACACAATTAGACAGCAATTATCAGTAGCCCAACTCCACCGAGGCGCCAGCGCAAAACTGGTATTGCAGCATGTGATGTTTAACTACCAACAGCTAACCGCTGTGTCCAAATACTGATCCTAGGGAGAGGAGATTGGACCCAGCAACATTCACCAGTCAGTTAATGCAGTCTATATGCATCCACATATAGTAGCCTGAATAAAGAGAGCGATAGGATAATGATAAAGCAGCCCCACCAAAAAAAACAATTGTGTGTATATATATATATATATATATATATATATATATATATATATATATATATATATATAAAGAAGAAGAAAAAGACTGACCTTTGGGTGATAGGCCTATGTATGCGTGTCCAGTTCTCTGGTGTTATTGTGATTGGAGGTGTCCATCTAGTGGTCAATAATGGTAACAGCAGGCTTCAGAATCTAAATGTACAGTAGTCATGTATATGTATGTATGTATATATACAGTATATATATATATATATATATAGAGAGGAGAGAGAGAGAGAGAGAGAGAGAGAGAGAGAGAGAGAGAGAGAGAGAGAGAGAGAGAGAGAGAGAGAGAGAGAATGACGTGATAAAGATTAATGTAAGCAATAAAAGGTAATGTATACAAAAAAACACATGATTACCTATTAGTATTAGTAGCTGTACTAGTTTTCATTGTGGGTCCTGGCTAACAGTATGACCAATCATTATGCTAAACAGCCACCGGTGAGACAACACAAATGTGTGTCTTCTCATGCTGAGAGGAAGAAGTACCAGGGAGTGCCTAAGTGAGGAGTGGGGGGGATTACACCCTACTGCTTGTGGCTCACCTCGCACATTAGGGAACGACCGCCAACACCTACAGGTGTGACACGGGATAAAGAATAGAGTATGAGAGACTCAGAGAGAGAGAGAGAGAGTGTGTGTGTGTGTGTGTGTGTGTGTGTGTGTGTGTGTGTGTGTGTGTGTGTGTGTGTGTGTGTGTGTGTGTGTGTGTGTGTGTGTGTGTGTGTGTGTGTGTGTGTGAGTGTGTGTGTAGGGCAGACGAACAACTACAGCCGTTAGCCCCCTTCAACTTAAGGAGCCTCCTTTCCGTAACAAAGGACCCCCTTGGTATGATAGCCGTTCCCATGGCAATAAGGACTCACAAGGACTCACGACGCATGAGAAAAAAGGGCCAAGATTAGGTTTGAATAGGTAACAAGGTTTAAGTGTGTGGGCAAGGAGTGTGTATGAATCCCAGAGGGGTTCTGGTTGTAATGGCTGAATAAGCAATGAAGGTACAAAGCAGTGTCAGGAATTAAGGAGAAATTGTCATCATAATTTACTGCAGGTTTAAACTTTCTCGTGATTAAGCGCATGCTATTTAAAGGAAATGCTTCAACCAACAATCGCCCACCGGCGTGCTACTTGATGTGTTAAAAAACTAAAGCAAAACACAATCCATGGTTCCTCACAAAACCTCATAACCTTTATCCCAGCAGCACTGAAATGTATTTTTTCTAGATGCAATTTGAGTAGAAAATTAATACATAAATGTTACAATAATGAATGTCATACAAATAATGTTTATTATTACATCTTTGCCCCTGTAATAATCATCATTTTTGTGCTGCTTTTTGGAACTTTACTTTCCAACAAACTCAAACAGGCATAGTCTGTGGGTCTGCCTACTGGTCAGTCAGCCGGTCTGAGTACTGGGGCCCAGACGGGTTGATGGTGGGGGGGGGGGGGGGGGGGGGGGGGGGGGGCGGTGCAGACAGACTGGGGGCCGTGGGCTCAGACAGACTTCCTCTGACACCTTCTTTCATCCTACAGTCACTTTGATGAGAGCTGTATCAAGATGTAGACTCACTCACATGTCAGCTTTGATGTTTCCGAAGTCATCGGTGTCGGGCTGACTGAAAAAAACAAACAAACCTATGGGGAATTAGACATAAGCTATATCAATGAGGATTTCAAAACCACATTTTTAAACTATCCAACTGAAACTAATTACACTACGGTTCATCCGATGTTTTGGTAATGGTTTAGACTACAATCACATAGCCTAAGGACATTAAAGACATGTATCAAAGCATTGTGTTCTTGTGGTATGTTATACAATAGTAGGCCTATAGTATCTATCCAGCCACTGGTAGGATTTAACCACATAACCCACGAAGGACCATAAAGGACTAAGGATCTGGTGCCCCCTAGCGATAGACAATAGATACAGCAAACGCTCGGACACTTGCCCACTTTATTTTTTATTGCAGCCCAGCTGAATGCTGCAGGAAGAAGCCAACCAACTACAAACAATGCTGAAGCAATTTGCAAAAATGATTGCGTCTCATACTGGGCAACCTGAATACCAGATTTCACATTTTCACAGATTAGCACATTTCCCTGGAGTTATCAGAACAAAAAAATAAACATACAAAAAAAATATTTTTGAAGCAACAAAGCAAGAAAAAAACTTTTTTCTAACTGTTTATGGAGCTGGTCAAAGCATTTACTGGTCATGTTTGCAATGTCTATCCGTTCATGTTCCTATTCGCTACCGTTTGTGGTGCGCACGCGTGGTCACGGCGTGTGCGTCATTTTCGTATGCAAAAAAAAAACCCTCGTACGCATGGTTTACGCACGGATTTGTTCGTAGGTGCGACGTTGATCAATGGCTCAAGAGATAAATACGGGCCCATATAAGAAACCCCTGAGGTTCTTGTGGCAGAAGTGTAATGCAAAATAGACACACGCACTGTTGTACACTTACAGCTCCCTTCTGAACCGACCATGCACCCCCGCACAGTAGTCCACCACAAGTTAAAGGTCCACCAGGTGTGATGTTGATTACCCATTACAAGCCATGTCAAAATCTACCCTCTAATGACATCACAAGTGGGAGTGCCCACCCAGATGTATGTTCTATCACACATCTGGGTGGACACTCCCATGTGTGATGTCATTAGAGGGTAGCTTTTGACATGGCTTGTAATGGGTAATCAACATCACACGTGGTGGTAAAATAGGGGACCTTTAAGGACTGGACTTTTACTTGTAACTGTATGGAGTTGGGCCAGAGAATTGACTGTTCATGGTCATCATTTTCTAGGGATATCTGGTCATTTTTCCTATTCACTCTACTGCTTGCTGTGTTCTTAAAAAACACATGGTTGACGCAGATGTGTTCATACGCAATGTTGATAATTGACGGCCTATGCAGGCTACGATTGTGCAGAACTTGGGTAAAAAACTCATGTACGGTCCCTCCCTCACGTTGCAGTTAAAAAAAATACTTGTGTAATGTTCCCATGGAAAACGCAAAGCACAACACAGCCCCAGAGAGGCATATTTTATTTATTTTGACAATATACTTAAGGAAACAATATACAAAGCAACGGTGTAGTGACCTTTACCAAATGTGTGGTGCAGTTCAATGATACTCAGTAGATGCCATGTAGTACGGTGGAGGAAACCAAGGCCCATTGCAGCATAGGACCCAGCTCTGACAGCAAACCAAGACAACCAGACGGAAGGGAGACAGACGTGCTAGAAAAAGACAAATACAACCCATAGCTAAAGACATGCTTGTTGAAGATCCTTTTGTCGATCAAGAGCAGAAAAATAAAAAACACCCAAAAAATTCATTTCAGGGAAATGAATGAGATATAAAGATTTCCAACAAGGCACTAGGCGTATGGCCGAGACCCAACCACAACACTCGGATGGAAAAATAATAACCAGCGCTCTCTTTAGTTTAGCATGTTTATTACAATACATACATTTCACATTTGACCTTGTGATCTCTCGTCGCCCTTGCTGCCTGCTTCGACTCAGGATGTGCGCATTTGGGTGGTGGTGGTCAGCATTGTCCCTCCGCATCATGGCGGTGCCCCAAAAAAAACCCAAATAAAAGAAAATAAACATAACCCTCAGCAGCACACCCTCCTAGTAGCACTAGAAACTGCCCAATCTCAACACAGTCCAAAAATAAACAGAAAAAGTTGTAAGTGTTTAGGAGTACAGCATGTTTGATATACCAGTCATCACTGCATTAACCTGTAATAATAATAATAATAATAATATAATGTTTTATTTCTTGAGATCCACTATTTAAAAACGTCACTCACTATTAGTAACTGTACAAAGGAATGGACAAGCAGTGCCACCAAGCCTTTTTTTTTCTTCTTCTTTAAACAAGAGTTGTTCAGCAGAATACCTTAGAGAAGGAGGAATAAAACAAAATAAAACAGAATCCACCGGAACATACTACTAGGAGGGTTTAAATGGCCGACTGTGTCAGTCCCTCAAGCTTGGGCGGAGCGTAAAAGAAGGGCTTCGCTGTGGGAATGGTTCTAAGCAGCACACGACTCGCGTCTCTTTCATCGTTCTCTTCCTCTCGTTTTTGTTTTTCTTCTTCTTCAAAAAAAAAAATCGACCAATCACACACACACACACACACGCGCACACACACACACACACACGTACGTACGTGCACACACACACACACCACCAGGCACTGTTATTTTCAGATTGGGAAATGCAGGGGCCACTGAAAGCTGCAAGTAGACAGCTGAACCACGATGTTAAGATGAACCTGGTATGGGAGAGAGAGGAAGTCTATGGCGCCAGAGTCACCCATACAATATGATCTCTGAACAGAAGAGTCCGTTAAACCATTACTTTGGGGGGGGGGGGGGGGGGGTGGATTTATTGACACCAGTGCGTTTTAGCTTCAACCCAAGTCTTTTTTTGTGTGTGTGTGTGTGGAAGTTAATGGCTTAAAAACATCCTCCCGTTTCCAAACAGATCATACATGTGCACCAAGGCAATGGTTCAACGATCTACCTCCCGGAGCGATGTTGCGTTTAAGTCTGCGGACAGGTTAACATGAAGGAAAAGGCTAGCTAGACACCGTAGCCGCCTAGGCGCTGATTAGTTTTGGATGTCAAAAGCTTTTGATAGGCATGGCTTTCCATGGCTTCAATCTACAAAACATATGTACAACATAGATAACATCTACAAGAAATCTACATTTTTTTGCACCCCCCCCCCCCCACCAGGGTCTTTTTTTTGTTTTCTTTTTTTTTGCTTTTTTCTTTTCTTTTGTACAAAACCAAAGTCTTGTAAATTAACCCTTATCTGCTTCATTTTCCCACACCAAAGCTTAACCTTTTCTTCTTTCGTTCTCCCTCCAAGGCCCGCCGAGCCAAACGTAGCTTTTTTGTGTTAAGACTGGGGGGGGGGGGGGGGTTGTGGGGTTGGGTGGGGGGGTCAACAAGAACTCAGCAATTGTTCTCTCCCTCTCTCTTTCTCCACCTTCAGACTATGTGCAACATGGGTCTCCCCCACCCCACCCTAATTTTTTCCTTCTTCCCCATCTCACGGCAACCAAACGACCAACCACCTCAAGAGTTCTCAGACCATGAACGAATTCTGGTTCTTCAACTTTTCAAGTTCTTTGATTTGTTGTCTCAAAAACAGTATCCTGGAGAGAGAGAAAACAAAACACAAAAAAAATGAGCCGCCGAGGTCACAGGAATCATGACGTTCCATTACACAAAGCATAACTAAACGGGTTCCCGCGTCTCAAGACGATTCCCCTCTGGGCGTACCTCTGTTCGCGCAGCGTGGCTTGTATCTCACACACCCTGACGAGGGAGCGCAGGTTCTTGAGCTCGGTGCAGTTCTCAGACATGCAGATGCTGCCCATGGTGTGGGCCTCCTCCCGTAGCCTCGACGCCTGGCAACGGGAAACAGGTGGTCACCGCCAGAACAAGGTACAACAACCAAGGCCTCGTCGTGTACACGTATATGGGTAAGTCAAAAAAAAGTTCGGCCTCCCCATCCACACAGGAAAGCAAAGGTTTCAGGGTGGAGATTTTTTTTTAAACTCCCGTTTTCTGTTCGTATGGACTGTTGAAACGGCAAATCGATGACATCGTGACCTCGATTTACACATGGAAATTGTTGTTTTACACATTGAGCATGCGCCAGAAACCTACAAACAATGGCGAACTACTGGTGTGCTTACGTGTCACTAGTACGGTTAGGTTTAATTACATGTTCAACCTAGCATTACTTCGCCATGCTGTAGTCACCATTCAAGAAGAAGCTCAAGTTTTTTATCTCCACCTACTGGCCTGGCATGCTAATGCTAGCGCTATTAATCGTTTTTGCGTTCTCTTGTGGACGGAGATATTTTCTACAACATCAGTGGTGTGGACAGGACTTTTTGAAAAACAGAGGCGGAAAAAGTATGTTTTCAGAATGACCCATGCACGTGTGGACGAGGCCCAAAGCAGAGAGCAAAAATCTCCAGAAATGCACCAAGGACTTCAACATTTTCTCTTTACATTTTGTCAGAAAACGTCGCCCCCGCCCGACACCTACCTGCTTCTCGGCGTGGTCTGCGGGCCAGCCCTGGACATGCTTGATAAGGTTCTCGTTGAAGTGGGCGGCGAGCGAGGGGGTGAAGGAGCTGGAGGGCCGTGATCCTGACACGCTGTGTGAAGCTGAGGATGGGTTGGATGAGTTGCTGCTGCTGCTATGGAGGTTGTTGCTGCTGCTGCTGGTGGTAGCGACGTGGTTGGGCCCGGGGGAAGGACTCCTCTGACTGCTGTAGGTCCAGGGAGCAAGTGGAAAGTGTTAGGGCTTTTTTTCTGGCTGCCCCAGTCGGTTCGTTGTAAGTACACAACTGCTCAACTGAAAAGTGGACGAGAACCAGCAGGGCACTGTAAAAAGTTGGTTAGTCTAACTTGGCCCAACATTGGCTTCTGGCTTCAGGCCAGATCAACTGGTTTGGTTGAACCTGCAGCAGAAGAACCCAGGTGTCTGCTAGGGAGATCACACCCCAATACAGTGGTTTCCTACATGCATTCAGCAGATTTGCGCTAACAATGCCAACAAAAATTTGGCTCGTACACATGGTGCACTCGCATGTTATTTCTTGTCATGTCATATTGTTAAACCACTGTATGAAACAATTTCTGTTGGAATGCACCAGAGCCCTACTGGAATCAGTGATCACACCAAAACCTCTCTGCGCCCACGCACATCGGCACATGCACGTCAGCACCGCGAACACGCACGTCAGATCCGCGCACACGTACATCAGCACCGTGCACACACGCACGCCAGCACCGCTGCTGGAAAATTTCATAGGGAAACACTGCAATAAATCATCCCATGCGCAATCTGACTGCTTTGTATAGTGTGTCTGTATATATCTGTGTCAAGAGAGAATAGTGAGCAATTCATTGCTGCACACAAACAATCAATCACAACCAATCAATCACAACATTGCTTTTCAGTGATGACATGATAAAAAAACTTGGAGGCAACCAGATAAATTTCACACTCACGTTGAGCCTACCGATACTTGTTTGGTGCTATCCGGTAGGGCTGCAGCTATCGATTCTTTTTGTAATCGATTAATTTAGCACTTTATCGATCGATTAATCGAGGAATCGGATAAAAAAAAAATTGCGTTTTTAAACAACCAAAACAAATAATGCATAACGAAAATGATGTGGCTGTAAAATGATCAAGCATTTCTAAAAAAATGCTCTTTTGGGAAGTGCTGAGAGGGAGAAAAAGAGGAAAAGCAATTTAATTTATTAATATGCACAACAGGGGGTGGGGGGGGGGGTGCGCGCAATAGTAACACACCGCGGACCTACGGCCGACGGGGGGGGGGGGGGGGTGCGCGCAATAGTAACACACCGCGGACCTATGGCCGACGGGGGGGGGGGGGGGGTGCGGGTGCGCGCAATAGTAACACACCGCGGACCTACGGCCGAAGGGGGGGGGCGGGGGGTGCGCGCAATAGTAACACACCGCGGACCTACGGCCGAAGGGGGGGGGGGGGGGGGGGGGCGACGGGGGGGGGGGGCGACGGGGGGGGGGGCGCGCAATAGTAACACACCGCGGACCTACGGCCGAAGGGGGGGGGGGGGGTGCGCGCAATAGTAACACACCGCGGACCTACGGCCGACGGGGGGGGGGGCGGGGGGTGCGCGCAATAGTAACACACCGCGGACCTACGGCCGACGGGGTGCGCGCAATAGTAACACACCGCGGACCTACGGCCGAAGGGGGGGGGGGGGGGGGGGGGGGGGGGGGGGCGACGGGGGGGGGCGCGCAATAGTAACACACCGCGGACCTACGGCCAACGGGGGGGTGGGGGGACACGCTGGTGTGCTTCCTGAACAACGGTCCGTGTGGAACAATCAGATCCCTGCACATAGGCGCGTCATAGGAATTTAACGAGGCTTCGAGGCAGATGTTTTGCCTCGAGGAATTTTCTGAATCGAGTTAATCGAGTAACTCGATGAATCGTTGCAGCCCTACTATCCGGCTTAAGTTTCTACAGTGTACATGGCTGAGCTATCCAACACTCAATAGACAATACCATTTTCTTGCCAAAAAAAGGGACTCAAAAATTCCAACCAAAAACAACTAAATCTGACCCCAAATTAATCCGGCGACATAATTCAAAAGAAGGACATCCATCTCTTCAAAATCCTGACACTCGCATGTGAAAAGGCCATCACAAGGAGCTGGTTGAAATGTGACCCTCCAAGACCAGGACAGTGTCTGGACAATGTAGAGGAAATGTACTCCATGGAAAAACTGACTCATTATGTAAGGAATAAAGAAGTGACCCAAGAGCAATGCTGGGGAAAATGGACCGCATACAAGAGAAAAGACGGGTCATGCTCTCAGCTAGTCTGAAAAGAATGGATCCAAAGGTTGTAAAGAGAAAGTAGTGCCCCCCTTTTATATTTATTTCTATCAACAACGTTTTGTTGTGGATTTTTGTCAGTGTAATAACTGAAAATGTCTTGATAAAATGACATAACATGCAAACAAGCTACAACTAAGAATGTGAGGACCGAGGTAGTAAATCCCTTAGACAGGGTGTGAGCAGGTTTCGACAGGTTCACTGTATGACTTTTTAATACTGGACGGGTAGGGGAACCTGTTAGACATACATCAATCGCTGCAGCATTTGATTCCATCCCAAATAAACCTCTATGCAGCATTCAAACGAAACATTGAACTCAAACCACTTTGTCTCCGATGCACTGTACCAATGACTCAAATGTAAACACTGCAACGATGGACACTTGTGACAAATCTTATTGTTACCAGCAGATGGCACCGCAACACTGCATTGTGGCCAATGTACATTCCTCGGCAGTTATCTCCTTGCATATCTGTACCTTTGCGGCAATTCACTTGATCGGGGGTTTAAAAAAAAACAAAAAAAACATAATCAGTACTTGCATTCGCTTCTTTAGAAATAAAATGTCTTTGTGTGGACATAGAGTAAGACATGTTCCCCGCGGAGACTTGTGTAAACTTGGAGACTACAGCGGATGTGACCTGAGGGAGGGGAACGAAGCAGTGGGTGGGTGGGGCTCACCCTTGGCGTTGGAGGGAGCGCGGGGAGGCGGTGGTGGGGTCGTGGCCCTGCTGCTTGTCGCTGGGGAGGGGCTGCGTGGGCTGGGGGAGTGACGCCTGCTTCACAGAGGGCGTGCTCACCTGCAACACAGGTCAGAGGTCATGTCATGGAAAAGCACTGGAGAACGCTTGTCCCCTGCATCCCGACACGTCCTTGGTGTTGTGTGGAGGAACATTGATCACAGCGTGAAGGACCACCACAGCCAATGCAAAACATGTACAACACAATGCAAGACTACAATCAGGTTATGCTGATATACTGATGCTATGCAATGACTACCAACACTGAGCACAGCAAGTTAACTGATGTCCGACAATGATGGCATTTTGGGCTTCATGACGCATCAAAGAATGTTTAAAGTTAAAAATATTAGTGTCCTATCAGTGGTACTATCGCATATCACGGTATCCATCAAAATAACAGAACAGACAGACATGCATTTCCCTCTGTATGAAAAGTCCCTGTGGTCGTACTTTTGGTTGCGAGATGGCGGGCGGCGTGCCGAGGAGGGGCTTGTGGGTGCCAGCATTGCTCTGTGGCGTGCTGATCCGGGGGGACACGTAGGACCTGGGCGACGACGCGTCCGAGGTCAGCGACATGGGCGACTGATTTGACTGCTGAGCTGCTGGGAGGCAGGCGCGTACACACACACACACACACACACACACACACACACACACACACACACACACACACACACACACACACACACACACACACACACACACACACACACACACACACACACACACACACTTAAAGTAAGAGAAAGACAATCTGTAAACACAGCTCAAGAGTGAAAGTTGAATTAAAAAAGAACATGCATGGTATGTTTCCTTTGCAAGGCCATTCCATTGTGACCAGATATACAGAAGTATACTTTTGATGTAGTCTCGCATAGCCAGACCTATCTCCACACTTCGTTTTAGCGCTGGAGAAAGGTCTGGCTGAACTCACCATCACTCTGGTATAGGGGGAAAAAAAACACTCCGTCTTGTTTGTATTTCATTAACTAATCACAATCGTCTTGGGCGGCACTAAGTCCAGGATGCAGCAACGGTGCCCTTGCAGCCCTTCCAGAGCCTGCCATTGGGCGACTATTTCAGTCGCCCAATGGCAAGCTGGGGCGGGCTTATACCAACAACCTACATCCGGCTAGCCAGACTACTTTTGATGTGACAATTTGTAAGAGCATTTGCAAAGACAAAAAAAACAAAAATTTGTGGGGAACAATCAAAAATCACATTCCATCTCATCCAAGGGTCGTGAGTTTGCAGTTTGCAAAGCAATAAAGACAACTGCAACATCTTGGGTTTGGTTTGATCTGGGAGGTGTAGGCCTCACCTTGGCTGGAGAGCTGAGCAGCTTGTGAAAGGAGGGTAGTGATGTTGAACGCAGAGGGGCCCGCGGTGAGGATCTTGTGGAGCATCGACTGTAAAGAAGCTTGAGTGACAGCGGCGGTGAGAACTGCGTAGAGGAAAGGGAGAGGAGACGGGGTCGAAAAGTTAATCACTTTCTTTTTATACCATCCAAGGTAAATATTGTCACGTTAACTACAATATGCACATTTTCTCATACACACTTTTATAAACATTTGGCGGTTTTTTCTACTTAAAAAATATAATTTTTACACAGCTTTTTCACAGACTAAAGTGCAAAACACACTGCCGCCGCGGCGCGTCTATGCGCGTCAAGTGCCGCCCCTAGCACACATAGGAAGCATCGCGTCAACAGGAATATAGTCGTCTCCGGAGCAAAAGAAAAAAAAAGAAGAAAAAAGCGCCTTTAACATCCCTAGAAAACAGTTGCCAGCATGTAGAAACCCTAACTTTCTGGTACCTAAGCATACAGCCAATGCCTTGCTACCTTACTTGGTGTGATATGGGCAATAGCAGGTTATATACTAGGGCTGGGCGATTATGGAAAAAATAATAATCACGATTATTTTGATTGATATTGAAATCACGATTAATAAACACGATTATTCATTGATTTCAAAAAAAGTGTTTATTGCACCACCAAAACTCAACTTTAAATATAACTTTTAGAAAAACAACCAGTAATAAATGAGTAACAAGTAAAAAAGTAAAAAAAAAAAATAATATATATATATATATATATATATATATATATATATATAAAAATAATAATAAAAATAATAGCTCCCAAGCTGTCGTGCGACAATGTGACGTCATGGGAGCGCCGTAACTATTTATACTCGCGCTGGTGGCCGCGACAGTAGTTGCAGTCTTCTCCTGAACAGAGGTGGCGCCACTGAGGAAAGGCGACCGACTTTGCTATTTCTACGCAGTAGAAGAAGAGATATACTAATACTGGTACCCCTGTGTCTTTAATTTCTTACACATCATTAGATATTCAGTTAAGGTTTAGTTCACCGGGATGTCTCTCACTATACAGCATTATGTCTATTGCTTTACATTGCTATTATTCTACATCACTGCCACACCTGTCAGCCATCAACAGTCCAGTGTATGGCAGCAGTTCTCATATGAATAGTGTTTGTAAGCATCCATCTTAATAACTTAATGATTATCTTATATACTTTTATTTTATAACTTAATGCCGCTTTGAGATCGTTTTTCAGCCACATAATTCCACTCGTCTTTGACCACAACAACAGTAGACAGCACTTACGTAAAACCGGTTTATTAGCGAAAAAATATAGGCCCACACCACACAATAAAACAGAACATATAAAGAAAGAAGCCAAAATAGAACGCTATGGAATGACAGCGCTGCGGTGCGGCGCTCCTGGGACGCTGCTGAGACGTTCCGCAGCGGCCCGGTGGAAATGCTTTCATTGATTAGAGTGGCAGCGATCAGCAGCGGTGACCGCGGCGCACGGCCCCGGTGGAAATGAGCAGGCGCATTAAAATGTGCCTTCGAACTCGTCCGTGTTTCTGTTTCCGCTTTGTCGGATCTCGCCGGCGAGATCATTTTGACGTCACATTGTCGCGTGACAGCTTGGGAACGGCGAGTATACTGCGGCCTTAATTTGCGCGGCGGCACATTAATCGTTTTTCTTCGATTACAGTGTTTTCATGATCGTGAGAAGCCAAAATCGAAATCGTGATCAAATTTCGATTAATCGCCCAGCCCTATTATATACATCAATTACATATCAAGATCCCATACAGTACTTTCACAGACCCCCTGAAAAGTCTTATTCCAGTCAGACTGCCAGCTTCACCTTCTACCTCCTCCTCCAACCCAGGAGGTAGCAACCACATCTATGAGCAGGGCTTCACCATTCCATTACCCATTCTCGAAGAACAAGAACATGTTTGTGCAGTAGCAGAAGTTCCTCTGGCCATCAGGGGAGTAGTTCAAATGTATT
This sequence comes from Merluccius polli, assembly GCA_030340625.1. Classification (NCBI taxonomy): domain Eukaryota; kingdom Metazoa; phylum Chordata; class Actinopteri; order Gadiformes; family Merlucciidae; genus Merluccius; species Merluccius polli. The sequence continues at coordinate 78,768 of JAOPHQ010005483.1, read as the reverse complement.
ACTGGATTTCTTTTCGGTTCTCTATATTTGCTGAGTAAGGTAGATGTCTAGGAAATACGAGTAGCATCCGCCCAGGGATGCTGACCCGATTCTTGAGAAAACCACAAGACAGACTATGAACCTCACTACATCTACCATGAAACAGGAATGCAAAAAGACCACAGGTTTAATAGCTGATCTCCCCTCAATGCTGTGGTCTACAAGAGATGCCAGTTAAAATATGATTACGGCAATTAATCCCAAGCAGTTGGAATGTCGTTTAAGGTCAGGGACGGGTCTACCAACAAGAAAAATGGATGATAAAACGGAATTGAGGCAAAATCCCTCTGACGTAGCCATCTTCCCCTCTCCTCCTAAGAAACAACCTGGCTTCCATTAAGTCTGAATCACTGTGCAAAGATGAGCACAAACGAGTAAGTTAAAATTATATCAAACTATATCGGCATACATGCAGAATATGGAGAACAAACATCAAATACGATACTATTGCTTTTCTCAAGCTGGCTGGCTGCGTCGCTCCATCTCCCAGTGAAACTGCTTGTGAAAATCAATACTGATTTAAGAATTATTTTCGCCTTATAGGCCTAGCCTACCAACACAAAGTTATGAATAGCAAGTTCATAATTCATCGCAAGTCTATTGATTGATCGATTGATGTGTTTATTTAAGTGTCCTGCACCATTGGTGCCCAGCCCATATGGGCTTAAAAGACACTAGACAACAACAGCAGCCAGGATGGCCACATAAAAATCATAATATACAGTTCCACAAATTCAAAAAGAAAACATTTTTACTTTAACATTATTACTCAAACATGCTTAGTAGCCTTATACGGGATTTGTTAATGGGAAAAAAGTGATTTGCAGACAATTGTGGTAGAAGAGAGAATAGCAGCTCATGGCACCTGGAAGCAGACCTTATAAGATGCGCTCTCGCTTTATTATACAAGTTGTTTTTTTTGGACAGTTGAACCGTAAACCTCAATGTTTTGGTGAGAGGTTTTAACGGTTTTCAACCCTAGTACATACGCAGCCACATTGCTACCAGTCTACCAGCACCGTCACATTTCCACTGTTTGCTGCATGCATTTGGACATGGATAATGCCAAGCCATGACATTAGCATTTGTTAAAACAGAAATGTGACACCGGAGCATCACAAAAGGACAGAAACAGAGTTTGGCAGGGAGGATGAAGAGGAGAAATAATAGCCAAGAGAAAGGGGCTCTGCAGCAGTGAGTTTGGACCAGACATAAGACCCAAACAGCCCTCTCATCCCGCTGCCACCAGACAACTGTAATGACAGCACGATCCGTCAGTCTAATCACTCGTGGTCGTCTGACATTACTGTTGCATTAAGGGAGGCAAAATTAAAAACAAACTTGGGCCTACTGACGTCACGAAAGCCGAAACAGTTACCACTTTGAATCATGTCTGCCTAGAAGAGGGAAAATACAATTTGTACAAGACTGCTGCAGTGGCAATCACAACTAACCTGCAGACCATCAGAACAGCAGTTAAAGCTGCCAGCATGTATGTTTGTTCAGTCCATCAGAGGTAAATGTGTTGGAAGTCTTCTAGAATTACTCTAGACCCTCCACAGCGGTGAACATACATTATATTAATATATATATAAATATAAATATTTACTTGTATTATTATGGGTGCCATAGTCTCCCAATGTATCATGGTCTTTAGCAGCACAGCCCTAGCGTAGCCCGAAGCTGCACTGGTCTAGCTTAAGTCCCTGATATACTTCATACAATCGCCAGTGTGTGCAGGTTGCTCAGCCAAACCAGTCAAACCTTTCCCACACACCCCCAATCCCCTGCCTGCAATTGGTCAACAATACTATGTGAATGATTCCGTCTCTCGACACACCGTGCGTGACTTGCATCTTCAAATTAACTGCCCACAAATCGCAGTGACTATATTGTGCCCTGTTGAAATCGGTGTGTTCGCGAACACGTCAATTTTGATTATGCATTACATATATCGGGGCCTTTAGCCTAGAGATGCAGAGGTACATTGGCAGGAAGGAGCAAAAACACAATTTTATAGGATATTGATTCATCATTGCATGGAACAAACTGAAATCTGGAGAAGGAAAAATCTCCATGAAAAACCCCACATTTTCTAATCCCTATCCAAGAGCCTGGTGTTCAGTGCTAATTTATGGATATACGTGTCGAGATCTCAGTTCCGGTTGATGGGCATTGCACCTGTGTCAAAACTAGTTGAAAGTATATAAATCTGACATAAGACATCTATGAGAAGTAGAACTACGCATCAAATACAGTGCTTTTGGGATAAATCATGTTTTTGGTGGACACAGTGCTGTCCTAAGAAACAGAAGCCTGCATCAGGTCACGGAGTACACCCTGATGATACTGCCACGCTATTTATGGCAAGACACATCCAACACGCCATTGCAGTTCTGTGTCACCACTGCTTTGTCTAGCTAATTTGTGGTCTGTGTCACAGCAACCATTTCACTTATGATGGCCAATGCAGACAGAGCCTTGGCTTCGACAGTCGATGAGGGTCTGTGGGAAAAGGCTGCTGAAATACTTCTGTGAGCAATCGAGTGCTAGTGGGCCTAAGTAAGCTACACAACACATAACCAACCAAAACTCAATCAGCACATTGCAACACAATAATAGCACATTTCAACATTTAATTTGGAAGCTACCAATGAGACTCAGCTTATGGTATTGCATACAACCAATTCAGCAGCAGTACTGAGGCATGGAAAGATTAACCATTTGGGAGTAAGTGTAGGTCATCACATGCATCAATCCATCCATCCATCCACTGAACCGCAGTGGATGATGCCGGCATGCATTTCAAAACAATTTGTACAGATCGTAAAATCTGAGTTTTTCCCGCATAGAGGAATTTTTGGCCAGCACCAAAGGAAAATCACCAGTGCCAAAATGATAATCGAGAATAAAAATAGCGATTCATACAACTGTCTAGGGCTGGCCCGAAAACATAACTTCAAGCTTTTAATAATCGTTTGTGAATGAATATTTGAATAGTTCATTTAAAAAAAAAGAAAAGTCAAATCAGTGTGTAAATGTCCTTGTCTGAATGGGAGCCAGACCACTGCTGCAGAATTGCGTTTTTAACAACTGATCGTTTTTTTCCCCTTTTCATTTCTAAAGAGGTTCAATTAGTTAAAACAAATTGTACACGTGTGGCTGGTGCATGTTTTGACTGGGCCTGAACACTCCGCTGTGAAGCTAGCGCTAATGGGAGAGACGTCGCTGGTGAAAATCTTAAAAACAATGAATTACAACCACAGCATACTTTGAGTCATGTCCTGCCTCCTGCACCCCTCGCCTAACCAAAATTGATTATTTCCAGTAATAATAATAATAATAATAAGAAGTAGAACATGTCTAGCATGCCAACCCCCGGTTGCCAACAGTGTTAAAACAAAAACAACTCTTTTTAAACACTTTTGTTAATGGGGTTTCATTTACGCTTTCTAGCCAGAACTTTGTCGGTTACCTGCTTTCGTAGAGGTTAGTTTTGTGTCAGTTTTTTTAAATTAGATTCATTTAGATGTATTTACTTTAATGTCATTGCATTGAGTATAAGTACTGAGACAACGAAATGCAATTGCTGCCTTTTTTCTACTCTGATCAGACATGGAGAACAAATAGTATGGTTGTGTTGACACTGAAAACATGGCTGTGTAGACCTATTTTTTTCCACACAGAAAATGTATCAGGAATCAATAAGGGAATCGATGAAGAATCAGACAGATAAGCAGAACCTTTAATGGCCTTGGCATCAATAAAATCTTATCAATTCCCATCCCTAAACGTTAGCCAGACGGAACATGACAAAACTAAGCCAACACTGGATGTGAATAGGGTGAAGTGTTTAACTATTCGAAGATACCTTTCGGAAACGTTTATCGGAAGCTTGAAATCTGAAAGTGCGCATTCGGGCCAGCACTCCGTTATAGCACATTTATTCTCATCGGTTAAAGGTTAATGAAAAAAGTCAGAATTAGCATCCCTAGCATCCTTCAACCATTTACTGAACTGCAGGTTGCGCACAGACGTCTGCTCACCTTCATTGATCTTGGCCATGTCCCCGCTGGCGTTGTTGAGCTGCAGCGCCGTCTGCAGTGCAGGGAGGAGCTGGCGCAGCAGGCTGGGGTCCTGGAGCAGCGGCGTGGTGGGGGACTGGAGCACCGGGGACACGGGCACCGTGGTGGACGCCGAGGAGCCCGGGGGCCCCGACGACGGGTTCAGGCCCCCGGACCCCGACGACGACGACGACTGGGTGGAGAGGGCCGGGGGCTTGTTGTCAGTGTGGGCCGACTCTGCAGGAGGGGAGTGAACACAACGTGGACGGGCTTGAGGACCTGGGCACCGACAAGGCTGGACATTACTTTCTTTCCAAGAAGTAATGTTCACAATGAAACTAGTGTTGGGTCTCTTGCGGTCACTAAGTGATTACAGAAAGCTTAACCATAAACGCATTTCACCCTCTGTTCACAACAGCCAATATTGTTAAGCCAACCCTCTAGTCAAACCCACATTTTTTTCTACAGATTGTTGGCAAATGTTAAAAGTTAGATCTTCTGGACGAGTCACGTTTAACAGGCTGTACATTTATTAAATTGATCAAGTCAGATTATCAACATCAATACAATTGATTTAGCAAATATCGCCAATCCCGGCAATAAACAAGTATAAACATTTTGAAACAGTTCTGAGAAATGCCAACAGCCAATATTGTTAAAGCCTATGAAATGTGCAAGGACCTGTTTGGCCAGGCAAATAATGTGCTTCAAATTGCTGCCAAAACACACAGAATAAAAATGTAAGCTGCTGTTTAGCGCTCAATCACATATCACATAGCATCTTTTAAGCTAACAATTAAGTACAGATTAGGGCCCCCTTATTGATGAGAAGAGTCTAAGTCGACTAAGTTTTAATTGGTCGGATGATCGCAGAAAAAAAAAAAGCTGTGCCATGTCAAAATGAGGTCAAAACCTATATGGCTGAAATGTGTATGAAACGCTTGTCATTTATTTTGAAATGATGGACACAGGAAGTGGTGACACGCAGGCACGGACACGGACAGACAGTGTTGCGGTTATTACGAGATAGTAGGCCATGTCGGGAAGGAAATCCAAAGTGTGGTATCATTTTGAGCGGGTTAAAGTACGACCCCAAGAAGGTGACAAACTCTGCAGGCAAATATTCCCATATCATTCATCGACCTCAAACATGACTAATCATTTGAAGCATGCAAGTAGCCTAACGTTAGCCACTTAGCATGGCCACTCTATCATGATAGCCTAGATAAATATGTGCTATTAGGCTTATCCAAGTGTATATTTTAAAGGCTCATTATTAGGGTTTTGTATTTAGAACCCTAGTACAGATACTGCAAATACAAACTTGTTAAAGACTGACAGGAGAGCTTTTAAAGAACACAAACAATATGGGTGGAGGACCCCTTCTTTCCAACAATGTCTCAGTGGTTTAGAAACCCTGACCACTTAAACCTGCACTATGTCACTTAGTAGCCATCATGCGTATTGAAAACGTATTAGCCTTTTCTCTTCAGCTCAATTTCATTTTGAGGGAAAAAAATTCCTGTGTTGATTGGTCTGTGGGTGGATTGATTTATTTTCTTTAGATGTCTCATTTTTAACAAAAATAATGGCTGCAGTGTGAAAGTTGGGTTGTCAAACGTGATGACGTTCAACAGTTGTGACACTGCTTAAAATCCACACGTTTTGTCAAATAAGCAGCATTAAATAAAAGACAAGAGTGACAAGACATACTATGCAAATCTAACACTAAAGGCTTCTATAATTAACACCAAAAGGCAGCACGTTTCTAATGGTGATATTTGTCACAAATTGCTACATCTTATCCCCACTAGACAACAGAGGCAGCATTAAAAAACATGAATACAAAGCATAACTGTTAGCAGCATCATCCAAAATCTTCAAAAGCCAAAACAGAAACGCATTGATAAATTATATCCCTCGTATACAGAAAAGGAAAAAAGATCGCTACTTGTTCTATTCATGTTTATTAAATGACCAACCTGTTATTAGTAGGTAGAGCTTTTTGGTGGCTTTTGCCTTGGATATAACGAAACGGCTGCTAAATACGTTCATTATTAAAACCCTTTATTAAAACCATTAACCATTAGCAGTGTTAGGACAGGCTTCTATTATTTTAGAAACTGTTAAAAAATGTATAAATTAATGTTTAAGATCAAGGAAGAATAAGTAAAAAAAAGAAAAAAGTTGACTCTCATAAATCAATTTTTGCCGTCATGAGCGAATAACCGATTATTCTGTCACATCCCTACTACTGATGTGGTTTGACAGAGTATGGCCCACAGGAGTCTCAGACTTGTTTAGTCTGTCTTTTGGTAAGCAGTTTGTAAGCATGCATCAGCTACACATCAGCTTAAAAACATTCGTCATTGACCGACCAAGTTCAGAATGTTAAGATTGCTTCAGTTCAGCAAACAGCACGATAAAAACACAGTAAAAAAATAACTTACTAGCACCAGTAAAACCAGTGGCCGCCGAGGCTTGCATGGCCTCCCGTCTGTAATCCCTGTCTTTCGGGAAAGTGTTAACAACTGTCGTCTTCGTGGGCTCTTTTTGCCTCTGCTCTCTGTGGGACAAAACACACAGACTTCGCAAAACAAGGGGAATGCATCCACAAATCTGGATTTGGTTTATTCAGGATCTCTTCATTGACTTGGGTTACAGTGAAATAAGTCATGTCCCAGAAACATAACTACCTCTCCAACCAGTCTTTGGGCTTCTCCCACTGGGACACCTCTGTCCTGCAGTTGTAGTAGTATTTCTTCCCAGAGGAGCTGATGTGCTCTGACCAGTCATCCCCAGGCTCATAATGCTATTGGAAAACAAACATACGTTTAAGCAAAGCGGGGCGTTTTAGTTCAAGCTGTGACCAAAAGGCTGAAGCAGCAGAGATTAATGTATGTATTGCAAGGGTGGTCGCCCACTCGTGTGTGTGTGAGGAAAAGGTTCTGATGCAAGAGTTTGCAATTCAAGATGCGAGAGATATCCACTAGAGAAGCTACCGCACTATCTGCTCTGAAAATTTCACTGTTACTAGGGAATGTTTTTTGACAGGCAAAGTCACCCAATGATTCAAAGGACATTTCTTATGCAAGCTTTGCAACCTAGTTTATAACAAAGATTGATATATTTTTACTTGTGACCAAAGTCAAAACTCACTTCAATGCATGTTCATAAACTAGGGCTGTCAATCGATTAAATTATTTAATTGTGATTAATCGCATGATTGTCCATAGTTAATCACAATTAATCACATTTTTTATCCGTTCAAAATGTACCGTAAAAGGGCATTTTTCAAGTTTTTTATATTCTTATCAACGTCGGAGCGAACAAAATATGCTTGCTTTAGGCAAATGTGTCCAACCTTTTTTCCAGCATTAACACAAAACAGACTAAACAATCCATTGACCCACACAGGTCAAGCATTTACCAATATGCTCAAATCACAACTCATGGCAAACTCAAGCCCAAGAAACGATGCATCTCAATAAACAGACTACTGTATCCAAAGAAATGGAAGTATAGCCTAACTGCAGTATCCAAGAGTCCTATTTCTGTAATTTTCTTTCTTATACTCTTTCCACTGTTTCCTGCTCACTTTAGTACCTAATTTATTTGACGCATTATCAAAAAGGTACTGGCCTTTTTAGACGGGCCCACTAGACATTTATTTTCAATGAGAGACGATTGGCGCTGTGCGGAGGAGCAGTACCTTGTTGTCGGATTGCTAGTTGCCATCCGTCTCTCATTGAAAATGAATGGTTAGCGGGCGCGACTAGCAAGAAGGAAGTTGGGATCAAATTAGGCAATATGATTAATTTGCGTTAAATTTTCCAGAACGTTGCCCTATCATTAACACATCAAATTAGCTTAAGTCACAGCATATTGAATCGCCATACTATCTTTTATGTGTAGCTTACATCATATCCAGATGTGTATTGCATCTTCCGGGACAGAGCAATACACACCCCTTCTAACAAGCAAGTGACGGGTCAAACTAGTCAATCAGCACATGGAATATCCGAAACTTTAGGATCTCATTGATTAGGCAATCATTTACAATTCCCGGGAGACCCGAGTCGCAACAAAAACCGTCACAAGGCACTGACGTTATCCACCCGTTCAACAAAAACTATAGCAAAGACAGGTTTTCTTTTTAAAGTGTAGCTCTGAAGCTGGTTCCTACAAAAGACTCACACCTTCCCATTGGTCGGCTAATCCAATTTCCAAATATCTTATCCAACCTACAATTGGTGCACATGCAGCTTTGTTGTTAAACAAATGCAATTAGACAGCTATTCGCTGACAGCATGTGTCTAATGATGTAAAACTTTTTATCATCAATTGCATAATTGACGAACCACATTTTTTACACAATTTGGACAATGAAAGCAATTTAGAACAAAGTAAGAAGCTAATAACATTTTAACGATAGTGTTTAAAACGATGGTAACACTGATCTATCTGTTACACACCAGTGCTTACAGAGGGTAGTAATTGCAGCCATGAATACCTTATTCCATCATTGCCTCAAATTATGTTGCGATTTAAATCCTAGGCCAAAATCACCTCAAAAACTCACAATATCCAAACGAAGAAGAAAATGATCACAATTGGAGGCCATTGTGATTTTAAAAACAAAAGAAGATGCTTGCCCACATGCTGAGTATTGCTATAAAGAGACTTTAGATGAGCACTTACTGTGTCTGATGTCTTGCTGGGGTTAGAATGGTTGGAGCTGTGCAGAGAGCTGTGGTTGTTTTCTTGTGGAGAAAAACTGGTCCCTGAGAGAAAAGAAAAATGAAAAAACATCAACACTAAACTGGCAAAAAAAATGAAGACATTGTGCTGTAAAAAAAACAAAAATAATTATTTAAAAAAAAAAAAGTAGTTTAGTGATATTAGTTTTATAGTGTATTGATACAGGGATGATAAGTGCTTAAACCTTTTGAGTACTATGTGAATAACAACACATTAAGGATTCCATCAGTGCAGACATTTTATTAAAAATGCCTCATAACAGTATCCAAGACGCATGTTAAATACCAAAACAACATTTCACTCTCTACACGGTACTATTCTTCTGTTAAGCTTTGTTCTGAGAAATCTTTGCAATATTTCCTTTAGCCATGATTCAAAAACATGGGCTTCATGATACTTTAAAATGGGGATGTAACCCCCAACAAGGGAGAGAGCACCAAGATGCAAGAAGTAAGAGTATGTCAGAGAAAAGTCAGTCAGCGCTGCCCAGATTTTGTTGTTGTCCAATTTTGTTATGTACACTTGCACCATGAAGCCTCTTGTAGCCAGGAACAGAATGACATGTAGGAAACAGTCAGAATATAAAAACTACACTACACTGTTTTTATTTGTTGACTTGTGCGCAGCAGTTTAGGGTGTGGCGTGTGTTGAGTAATTTGCTTTCATTCATCAACTTTTCTTCTTCTTAATGGTTGGCCCACATTCATGAACAGATAAAAATCATCATACGAGGTATATAAACTACTCAACGGTACTCGGTAAAATATTGAACCGTTCGGTCAACTATGCATGGGACAATACACCCTTATGGACCGCGGTTTTCCGGTTTTTCGGATTTGTGTGTGTGTGCCTGCATGTACAGGCAGGTGAAAAGCGCTCCCTGTGAGTTAATGTCCAATCAGTGTTGTGCCTCCACCCAGGTTGTACCTGGGGGCGGGGTCAAAGTGCAGCTCTCACACAGAAGCTGAGAAAAGAAAACGGAGACATGGCTAGCAGCACTAGCGGAGGAGTAGAGAGACATCTGAAGAAGCACTGGCTTCATTCAAATCGCCGGTACAGGTTTATTTCGGGTTCGCCGTTGAATACGACGACGAGGGAGTGAAAACTGTCGACAGGAATTTTACTGTCTGCAAACGTTGTTTGAAACATGCCCCATACTCAAAAGGAAACACAAGTAATATGACCAAGCATCTCCAGCGTAAGCATCCTGATACAACGCTTCCCGAACACAGGACAGTTCAACACAAGGTAAAACCAGCGAAACAATTATTCAGAGTGCCTTTGAACAGACCTACATTACAGCCACTTAGACAAACACAAGAAAATAACCTGTGCAGTGGGAGCATTTATTAAGATTTTCAGCCCTTTTCTGTGGTCGAAGATGTGGGGTTTCGTCATTTAATTAAACCGCTCGACCCGTGCTACGTTACGCCCTGCCGTACACATTTCAGCGACATTGTAATTCCCAACCTCTATGACAAAGTGCGCAAAGCCATTGAAAATGATTTGGCTCAAACACAAAGCCTTGCACTGACCACAGATAGTTAGACCTCCCGGGCAACAGAGTTACTTGACGGTGATGTCCACGACTTTACCATTTTAAAGTTTAGTAAATGTTTACTTGTTATATTATTCAGTACACCAGTGATACCGGTATGTTTATAATTTTTGCTGACAAGCTCTTTACGCACAAAACACGTACCGAAACCGTTGCCCAAAAACCGATGTACGGACCGTACCGTGGGTTACCTGTACTTTTGCACCCCTAATATAAACTACATCTTTTGATTGTGGTTTGAATATGTGCGTTATAAAGATGCAGAATGCATCTTTGTCGAAAAATGCATGCAAAGTACACATTTTCAGGGTCCTTGGAGAGCATATTTCTCTATATTAAAGGAACCTGGGGGCTGGAGTCCAGGCAGGCATTGTTAAGCAAGATGCCCAACTCCTACCTGCTCATTAACGACATCCATCCAAGATAGCAGGGTAATCCCAGATGGGAAATCCATTCACTGTATGTCACTTTGAATAACGGCATCTAAATGACCTAATAGCAAAAGACGGTTCTGGAACCTGACACATTGTCCACAATAAGGATTGTTTGGCTATTTAGTATTAATAATCAAGGCTTTGCAGATCAGATACGCAATGAACCACTATGGCATCGTTTGGAGGAAACCCAACCGTGAAAAGATCTCAGTGGTCATATAGATGTAAATACTGCTTGTATAGCCTTCAGCATTATGATGCTCCAGTACAAACAGCCCGGTGCTGAAGTGGATTCTCGTTTTTAATCCAACAAACAGAACTCACACCGAGGAATCTAAACAAAGGTCAAGTAATAAATTACTAGTGGTATTAGTATTAGGCTTTTGTGGGATCACACTAGATACACAACGCCTACAAACCACTTCAACACCAAAGATTACATGTACAGCATTCATTGTTACACAAGTGTTCAAAATGGGTTGAAGAGGCTCTTGCACAGGGATAGTGAAGCCCAGACAAAAGGCTGAGCCAGCAGATACTGGCTTATTTATGATCCATCGCATCAGCGCAGGTTCGCAATATACAAATAATGCCCAGAATACTACTGTCACTACCATTTTAAGGTATATGTACCAATATCAGTTGATGAGTTTACTATTGTACTCAACATATATAACATTTTTGTATCCCCCAATATCTGTATCCGCCTACAAAATCTGGTGGTATACAAACAATATGCTCAAAAAGCCAATGAACCATGGGAACAAAACTATCTATGAACTCTATGATAAGAGTTTACCAGTACTGTGTACCGTTTTCAGTAAAAGTTTTTCCTAATAAAACAAGTTAGCTTAGTTAACATCCTACCTTTGCATTATTATTCTACAGCGAACACAGCAGTAACACAGCTAGAGAAAGTGAGATGAGGTCTCGGTCCTCTAGAAACAATGCAAATGCTTATGCTATTGAAACATGTTTTCACTACAAGAACTTATCAAAAACCTGTGCAGGAAAATATTTGTGCTATGGATGCAATACAAGGACACCATTACTGCGGCAATAGATACAAAACACAGGAGAAACAGCATTCCTCTGTTGTTATAGATAATATATAACTTATACATTTGATCACATCAAACGCCAACAGCTGCCGTCTTGTTTTGGGATAGAAAGAGGAAGACGATGATTAAAGATACAAGACGATCGGTCGCCGGTTTGACAGCTCTGACTAGACTGTTTTTATATAAAAAAACATAATATACTGTCAATTACTTTGCTCCATTTTATATATACTAGTACTTTTATTTTACCGGTTCACTCTTATACTTAACTAATTATTCTAATTATTGTGCATTTTATCATACTGTCCAAGCACAGGCGAAGGAGCAGGAAAAGTAAGCGTTTCATTGCTATGTATGACTTTGTAAGTACCAAATAACAACAGAGCACCACAGAGCATTCAGTTTGTAGTGCACCTTCTCCATTACATTATCAATGCATGCACAAGCTGCAGTGAGGGAGGCAATGCAATAATGCAGCCAAGAGAATACAACTTGAGGCTTACATCCACTTCATGGATTCACTATTTGGCATGCCTGAATTGGCATCAAGCAAAACACCAAAATGACACCATTCCCACAATGCCGCAATGTATAGCAACTATTCAGAAATAACTTGAATGAAACAAATTAAACCATTGACAACAAACAAATGTCTTTGTCCAATGGCAATGTCTTCCAACTATTGACAACTAGCCTGATTATAGTTACACATACAATTTTTATGGTATGTGAAGTCCTTCTGTGCCATATTATTATCCGTACAAATGGGCAGAAGACGTGTGTTCATGTCTTCGGCCCATTTGTCATTAACCAGCTTATACCTAGAGTTGGTCCAAAAAGCTTTTCCAGGCTTTGGTTAGCTGTTGCATTTTCCAAATGGATAACCGAATAACGCTTTGTCTAGCATAGGCTGAAAAACAGGGGTCAGGCAAACCAAATTGCGGTTTTATTTGGTTAGATTTAACAACATAGATTTCACAACAACCTATAATTTCATACAGGCCTTGATAAAGTGGTTACACAACATATTTCAGATTGATTATAGGCTTTGGCCATATGTATTCAAAATACACCTTACTGCTTCTGAATGCAGATTGATTTACAGATTGAAATCTCTGAAAGAAACCATATGAATAATTCAAAAGTTTGACTATGTAATAGGGATGCACCGATCCGATATTAGGATCGGATATCGGCCCCGATATCAACATTTTAGCTGGATCGGGTATCGGTAAAAGCAAACCGATCTGTAAAACCGATCCGTCCCTTTTTAAATAATAGTTTAAAACATATTACGCAACACGGGCTACGTCATCATGCCGCGACGCGCGAGCAGTGAGTGGAGGCGCGGCGACAGACAGTATGGAGCGCACAAAGGGGTCTGTGATATGGCGGTATTTCAACCTTACCACACCAACTAGTACGACGGCAATTTGCAATGGATGTAAAGTGAGTGTCGCCAGGGGTGGTGGTAGCACTTCCAAATACAATACAACCAATTTAATTAAGCACCTGCAGAAACTAGGGTGACCACCCGTCCCGCGTAGCGCGTGACCGCACCGCGTTTGAAACCCAATTCACGCGTCCCGCGAATTGAGACCTTGTCACGCATAATCAATACTTGCTCAAAAAAAATCGCGCAACCCCCCCCACCCCCCCCCTTTTGTGACTGTGTGTGCATAGTACAATTCAGTTTGAGTTTCTTTCAACATTTGTATTTATTTTGTATTTGTTTAATATTGTTCATTCATTTTTATTTGTTTAATAGTTCACCAAATGTTTACTGTTACAATTATTTACTGGAATATAAATGCTGATGCATAGATTATTGCTGCTGTTGCACATTTTTCTGTACTTTTGTTATAAATAAATGGTTCATTCATTGCATTAATTTGTGTAATAGTTCATTGCATTAATTTGTTTAATCTTATTACATTTGTCTCAGAAAAGAAAGGTGCCTTCAATGCCTTCAGTATGTCTGTCCTGTTGAGGTTTGTAGTTTCTTAAAGCAACAATGATATCGGATCGGTATCGGGTATCGACCGATACGCAAGACCCCAGCATCGGTATCGGTATCGGAACTGAAAAAGTCGGATCGGTGCATCCCTACTATGTAACCAACTTATGTGTATTGACGGTCTTTAACTGGTTCAGATTGCCGGTGGGTCACAAAGAACAGTCTTAATATTCTTCATTAGTCACATTAGTAAGATTCATACAAAATGTATTTGTCTGAAACAAACAGCTGGGCATCCAATCAAATTTACACCTGTACTATATTTATAATGGGCCGAGTAAAAGTCCTACCAGGTGCAATGGAGAGGTACATTTTTCAATACAAATACATGCTCAGTGGTGCATGTATTTATTTTATCCCATTAGGAACAATACAAATATCCAACATGAAAACCCATATTATTTTCTGCTACTTTATCATTTGTGTGCGTTTATACAATGTATTTACCTAAATGCTGGCCGGTGTGAGGATCACCTTATTCTAATAATATCCAATTTAAGTATCTCAACAACAGGTCCTCACAGTAAGAACCATAAACGCTTCCGCCACAAACATCGGAGCATCACATAACATAGACCAACAGTAATTATAGCGCTTGCATATGAATGTCTCTTCAAACGCATTAACAGGTGTGATGCACTTCACAATGCACACAAACAGCAAAGGGCAAGTGCTTGAGAAACTTACAATCTTACCCAAGTACCAAGCTGCCCATAATATCAAAAATATTCGGGGGTCGGTCCTACTTATAACATATTTTCATATAAATACGAGAATCGTTCACTTGTTTTTTTCATTCTACTTTTAAAAGGGTGCTTTAAGCATTCTGTTTTATCTTTTAAGTTAACCAGTGACACCGATGCTGAAGCTGTTCCAGGGTCTGAACTCATCGTATCAGAGCCATCATATCCCTTTCGCCAAGTGCTCTGTTTAACCGAGGAAAATAAGTGACATGTGATTTTATCAGGAACCCTCTTATAGGAACTTGTCAATGCGAAGAGATACAGCTCTGCATTCCCTTGGTTGGTTTGATCACGTTATGAAATACAAGCAGGCCAGGAGACGCAGCTGTATCATAGGAATACCAAATTCTATAAGTGATTTACTGGAAGTTGAGGCCCAGGTCTACATTTTTCCAACTTTAAAGACAACATAAAATGAACAGCTACTCATTTTAGTCATATTACATAAATATAAAAGCATTTCCATCAAATCAAGAGTGTTCACTACATCAAAATACAATCAGCTCACGTTCTTTCCTCTCTTCATCCTTCCAAGGATGAAGAGAAG
The DNA here is from genome assembly GCA_030340625.1 of Merluccius polli. Lineage (NCBI taxonomy): Eukaryota > Metazoa > Chordata > Actinopteri > Gadiformes > Merlucciidae > Merluccius > Merluccius polli. The sequence continues at coordinate 63,544 of JAOPHQ010005483.1, read as the reverse complement.
GCGGAAAGATGTGACTGTGTCACCAAGTATGAGCAGGTGTAACATTCCTACCAATAATAACCAGTGGGGCCCAATTTGACAATAAGAAATACATAGTTGGTTCTCCCACTATTGCCAAGCAAATCAGGAATCAATAAGTCCCACACACAAGGAAACAAACCGTCTGTGTAATTGCAGTTTGTGTTTCTGCAATGCCAAATATGTGCATTATGGTCAATGTTTAATGGTCAGAAAAGCACAATGCACATTGTAAATCATTATTGTTTGCTGAATTTGGTCCTTTGCTTGTCAATCTGTCAGCCAATCACTTCCTGTAGTCTGTAAATTCTCAAATTTTCAACTTGCATAAATGATCAGCCAAATGTGTAAGCTTGCTATTCTAAAATATACAAATAGAGCTACAACCACACAACTCGTATTTGCCACTTTCTAATGTGACAACTAAGAGCTTAGCAAAAGCGATGCTGTTTAAATGCCAGCAACGACCCCCACTAGCAAGAAAACCAGAGATATATAGGATACAAAGTAGATCCTTGGTGATGAAAGCCTGGTCAAAGGCAAGGTGTAGTGAATGCCCTGCTCCTAGACTGCTCTTATCGAGATAACTACATGGCTTCTTTCATGTTGTTGACAATTTACAACTGGCTGACAAAAAGCATGATTGGTAGTGGTTAGGTAGTCTGGCTTACTGGATGTAGGTTGTTGGTATAAGCCCGCCCAAGCCTGCCATTGGGTGACTGCAATAGCTGCCCAATGGCAGGCTCTGGGCAGGCTTATACCATTGCTGCATCCTGGGCTTAGCGCCACCCAAGATGATTGTGATTGGTTAAAGAAATACAAACAAGACAAGAGCATTTTTTCCCCCTATGCCAGAATGATTGTGAGTAGAGGCTATGCGAGATTAGTGTTTAGGCAACACTTGCTTGTTAAGTAATGATGTTGAATATCTACCTGGCATGTTTAATGATTGAAGGATAAAGCAGGCATAATACTATGTTTGTTATTATCATTGACAATGTTTTCTCCAGCCTACATATGTGTCTAGCGATCACCAAGAGAAGCATATTATGTTTTGTAATTGTATTTATGAGCATCAGATTGTCAACTGTCTTGTTTGGCATCCTTTGTGTTGTCAATATTCATGCCATGATTACTGGCATTGTGCTTACATATGTATACCAACTTCAAAGCAACCAGTGTTTTATGAAAATATTTTTAACGATGGATGATAAAAGCAGGTTTAATGTTCTCATCCAAGTATAGCTTATCATCCTTCCATTAGTTCTGTTACAAGTAAAATGTTTTAGCCGTTTAGTCAGTTTAATTTACAAATGCAATCTTTCCGTAAGATGTGTGCATGAGCATGGACCATTACTCACACACAGTTTCCAAACAAGATATTAAAAACCAATGTCAAAACAAAAAACACACCGACATTGACATTCACCTCATTGTCTCAAAGATAATATAACCAACACCCTAACAGCAAACCACGATTAATAACCTGTGTACAGAATGTCTTCTCCATATCTACACGATGCAAACCACACTTTATTTGCCAATGCATTTCACGTCATCGGGACAAACTAAGAGAAAACCCCCCTGAATGAAGACATCCGATACCGTCACCTCCACGAAAATGTCATTTTAAGTAAAGTTAGTATTATCCTCCTGGCTAATAAACTGCCATCATTAACCGGTGTTGCTGCTGCTGCTGCTGCTGCTGCATGAATGATCAGTGACATGTCTCACCTCCATCCCGGTCTCTGCCACGGTGCGTGTGGACGGCCTTGGCCCTGGTGTGGCCGGCTGCGTCGACGTGCTTGTTTTCGGGGCTGTCCGACCGGCGGAGCATCTTGCAGGGGGGAGTGATGTCGGCGGTGTCGCGCATCTTCTCATGGCGGTGGTCCCCCCCAGGATGGCTCTTGGATGGGTATTTGAGAGTCTGCAACACACACACACACACACATTGAACAAAACCACCACCACCCCACCACACCCGTTGCTAGACTCAAGTGCCAATGACCAATGTCCACCTGTACTATTGTGATCTGGGTGCAAAGCATCTGTGCGTCCTACGACGACACCGTTTTTTAACATGGCTGTGTACGTGCGCACCTCCACCTCCACTACGCCGCTGCTGCTGCTGCTGGCCATCGACGTTAGGCTATGCTAACTGGTGCTCAACCAGTGGATAAGTGAAATATATGATACAGCCCACCAGTTTAATTAGGTCAGACGGCTGCGCGACGACCCGCAACGCCGCCTTTCGCTTTACTAAAAAAAAAATATATATAAAATATTTTAATAACGTTAACACCGACTCGTGGGTCCTAACCGACCCGGCGGTTTTGACGCTCAGCCCCTGTCCCCTTTTTTTTGGACATATTTTTCGCGACGTTTTGGGGGGGGGGGGGCGGCTAACGGGCGAAGCTAACGTTAAAACAGGCTTGACGTTAGCTTCGCAGCTTTAAAAAAAAATAATAACCCACCGTCCGTATTTTAAAAAAAGCGGTTTGGATTCGACGTGTAGACGGTGTTACCCCCGACAACAACGACGGTGGTGGTGGTGGAGGCAAGACCCCCCCCCCCCCCCACCCCCCCAAAGGCCCGACGATTTGAAGCCCCCCCAAAAAAACGAGCTACTTTTTTCGGTGTATTTTCCGCACCGTCTGGGGCCTTGCGGTTCTCCCCGGGAGCCCGAGCTACAGTGTCCATTTTAATCTTATTCGTCGCTAGCTTTAGCCGCGGAGCTAGCTTAGCTTAGCGGCGGAGCTAGTTAGCCGTTGGAGCTAACACGTACCTGGTAGGGCTGGGAATCTCTTCGGTCGCACCTGCATAATACACACAAAATACACACATAAATGGGGATTAATACGAGCAGGGAAATCACACAACACACCGTAGTTTTAAACCGTAGTTTTTTAAAGAAGAAAGCGGGGAGGGGGGGGGGGGGGGGAAACGTGCAAGTTTTCCCCAAGCTACTTATTTTGGTTTCAATAAAAAAAAAGAAAAATGGCGGATTGTCAAAGCGCATCTACGAGGGGGGAAAAGGAGGAAATATAAATCTGTTAATAAGTCGTATTTAAAAAGGAAAAAAAATGAGGTTTACCCGTCGCCGAGTCTCGGTTGTTTCCTTGCATACATTACCATCAATGCCGTGTTAGTGTGTGGGGAGTGGGGTGGGAAAGATGGCCAGCGGGGTTACTGTGTTTTCGTGTTGAGTCAGTCAGCAGGAATCGCCGATGGTTGCAGCCTGGCTGGCTGGCTGGCTGGTGTGTGTGTGTGGGTCGGTGTGTGTGTGTCCGCCTCGCTAAAGTGGGAAGAGCGCCTCACTCCGTCCTGTCTCTCACTCGCATCCTACCGCCCTTTCCTCCTTCCTTCCTTCTCTCTCTCTCTCTCTCTCTCTCTCTCTCTCTCCCACCACCGAGCTGCGGGTGTCGCTACAGCTAAGTGTTGAAGGGGTGGGTTGCCAAGAAATTAATGTATTATTATTATTAATAATTAATTTAATTAATATTATTATTCAAAGGGGGGGGGGCAGTTTTTGGTTTTGGTGTCTTACATGTGTGTCTAAACACACATGTAAGACACATCTGGATCACTAAATGGCGATACGTTTGCTTGGAATTGTTAAAGCCGTTCACAACGTTTGAGACATGGATCATTCTATGGTTTGCATTCAGGTTTTATTTGATTTTGCGTGTTTTTCTTGTACTTATCTGCAATTTTCCACTGTCGGACCGTGATCAAATGTAGTTGCAATCGACGATCAAAACCACACGTGTACTAATAGATGATATATTGCCATTTATTACACCGGATAAATAACGACAAAACAATGCGAACGATTTGACTTTATTGTATCTGATCAACATAACAAAAACAACACACCGATGAGACTTTATAACTTGATCTCTTGCGACACCTGGTGGTGAGACTGTAATATCACAAAGGAAGAGAAGTGATATACACGGCTATCAGAGATACAATAACAGACCTACATTTATTTCAGGTGTGAACGTTGAGTTAAAATATGATTAGAAAGAACAGGATTACAGCAGCAGGAAGGTGGGGGAAGGAGGAGGCGAAGGAGCCAGTCCAACATCTCCACCGGTGACAAAGTATATCATACAGTCACAGTATATTTCATATTCTTCCATGCAAACTTTAATAGGGGTCTCAGACAAAAACTATAATCAATCAACACATATAATCAAAACAAAGTGTTTGTGGGTGAATTGTATTTTACATTTCACAAGGACGGCCCATAGCCCCACATTAAAGTGGACTGTGTCCAAATGCTGAATCGCAACTTCTTTTGTCCACAGATCAAGGGCAACTCTCTTGTAACAATAGGACAACAGGCCTGACTGACCTGTTGGCCTGCAGCCTGTGGAGGCCAGCCATTATTATTCAGCCATCTCCGAGACTATCTATGGGCCCAACTGCAAGTCACATATTTCCCCATACAGCACATAACATGATACAACAATGTTTCGGGAGCACATAACAGCAGTACGACATTTATTTAGGGCCTTTATATCGCCGTGGTTTGGCCAAGTCTCCAGTGTCACATAATATTGTAGGACCAAATTTACTTACAAATACTGAACAATACATTTCTTCAACATTGTCCAGCTGTAGGGGTTTCGGAGCAAATATACTTCATCATCATCATCATCATCATCATCATCATCATCATCATCATCATCATCATCATCATCATCATCACCAATAAATCAAGTTCGACTAGACTAGTTTCAATTAATTTCTAAAAACTATTTGTGTTTTGTCCTAGCCGGAAGGGGGAGACATTAAACCATGTTGCTACTAGCAACGCCAACTGAACTCACCTGTCCAACGCCAACTGAACTCACATGCCCAAAAGAAATCGGAGATGTGTCCGTTCATTAACAGTTTACGATGTTTGATTAAGATTAGATTGTGGCTGCTCTGTTTTATATCAATTCACCATCCATTTGCACTATTATGATGGCTTCCAATCAAGTAGGCTATATACAGTGTTTATATTCATACGTTTTAAACTTAACACACCACCATATTATATATCAAAATATGACAGTGTGTGTGTGTTTCTTATAAACTACACTTTTAGGCGCAAGTTTGTTCACGCTTGATGAGAAAGACGCTCCTTGTTCTTGCCAACACCCCGTGATTGACAGCCCGACGAGCCAATGGAATTACTAAGCAACGCCTTAAAAACGACATGGACCAATGACAGCCCACGTCGGGTCGGCCCCCCCCCGGCGCTGATCCCAGAGCAGCTGTCCCAATCGTCTCGCCACCAACCGCCGCCATTGTGCCGTGGCAAAAAGCTGATCTCCGAACAGCGTTAGCGCGGACGGCTTTAACTCCCGTAAAAAAAAAAAAAACGGTACAGGCGTGTCGGTTTTTTTGAAAGGTTCCGCTCACTTACCGGACCAGAAAGCGTTGTTATGGACCGAGTCGCGGCGGAGAAACCAAAATCACGGTCTCCAAAGTGACGTGCTGAGTAGTTGATTAGGACGTGGTTTCCCCGCTCGCCGAGGAGTCGCTTTAGAGGTCCGGTCCCGACCGACGGAGAGGCGGTTCCGCAGCGACAGTGAGTATCAACACTAGTCTTCAACTTAAGTTAACGTTCAGCAGGTCAATGTTGTTTTCAATGCCTCTGGTTTAAACGCACACACACACACACACACACACACACACACACACACGACCAGAAATGTGTGTGTTGTAAGCCCACTCCAAACAATAAAGGAGCAACGCCGACAATGGGTTTAAAAAAAAAAGAAAAGTCAAATACTTTCCAATTTCCAATTAAAACTTTCGTAAAGCATACACATAGTCCCCCATCACACCCACACCATTGCAAACACGACTAGGCTACACCCTCTTTCAAGGACTAGACACATGGATTTATTAAATGTTTGTGTGTGTGTGTGTGTGTGGTGTTAATGCCTAATGTTTGCAGTCACCGGTCACATGCTTAAGACCTGTTTGTTTTGTGTCAATCAAGCTGTGCTCTCCTATGACACATTGTACCAGGACATGCACCCCCAACTGTATTGCATTCACAGGTGAATGCAATACAGTGGGGGTGCATTTGGACTGCAGCAACCATTTTTGGGAAGTGGCTGCCACTGAACATATGATGCAAGGTACAACATATGATGCAAGGTACTTGTCAGATTGTCTCTGATGGATAATGCCCTGGCAGTGGTTTTATAAATTGCATGCATCACTTGGTTGATATGCACTGTGTGTGTGTTGTGTGTGTGTGTGTGTGAAAGATGGAGAGAGAGAGTGATGGCATGACCTTAAGCACCATGTCTCTAGGGGGGCGAGGCACAATGCCGCATGGTGACCTGGTGCCAGTGAAGCCTCAACACTACTGCTGTTTGCAGTTTGTTGCACACTCTCCGTCATCTCCCTGGGAGTAACCTAGTTCCTCCTTTCTACACGTACACTAGAGGAAAATGGGGGCCTTTCTCTTGTGTTCAAAGCGGCCATCGAGGCTCCCTTTTGGGAATTTGGCATTGTAGGTGAAAGGAGTGTGGCTCCTTTACTTTGGCTTGTACCAATGTTGGCTCTGACGGCGAAGACGGTAACCACCCCCCTGAAAATGGGATGGCTTAATTTCAACCATAGTTCATAGTGCATTGTTGCAAGTATGTATATTACCAGACCTTTCACAGATGGCCGTCGCAGCACCCGTCCCCGTTCTCGGGGAGGTACCTGGGCCCTGTGGGGTTGTCTTAACGGGTGTCGTGAAGCTGCGGCCCTGCATAGCTGAAATTCCCAGGGCTTTGTTCCTCGAGTTGAGGGTCACCAAGTAGTGGGCGGGGGGTCTGGGAATGGAGGAATGCCATATATGCCGAGGCTGAACCCCCAGAATTAATTTGAGTAACCTGCTGACAGAGACAAAGTGCTTCCTGTCGTGCTAACAGTTTGACTCGTCTCGATGAAGAAAGCTGTTGGCAAACAACACTGGTGTTGTGGCCCACACCCATTATGGCACGTCACGATTAGTTTCTTTTAATGTCGGGGCCCAGGCTAGACTGTGTATGTCCTGTTGCGGTGCTTTTTATTAACCCGTATCTTGTTAAATATTGTTAGCCTTTTATGATTGTGTAATTGTCCTTTTGTGCTCTTGCACTAAAGAGACATGGACGCAATAAAAGTGAAAGTGTGCAGTATCCTTTCTGTTTCTTGACCTTTTTGTAGAAAATATGCATATGAGTATTGTGTGTCCACCATACCATCCTGGACGTTTAGCAAGGCAAGAGTGTGTCTATTTGTATTTGTGTAAAGGAATAGCCAAACTAACACAAATTATGAGACAAAGTCACTTAGTCTTGGCCCTGTCAAGGATCTCATGGTTTGTTTAGCTTTCTACATATCCCATTGTAGTTTAAGGGCTAACTACTGACATGCATATTGTATCAGCCCTAGCTAAATTTAGTAACATATAAAATATACATATGATACACAAGTAGGGTTCTGCAGTGGCTTTATATGGTTGGAGTTAAGAACCAAAACACAACCAAAACCATTATTCAGGATTTGACATGTTACCCTTTTTTTGGAAGAAATCACTCTGAAGTAACTGTGACCTGATGAGTTCATCATATGTCATACTACCGGGAACTCAATGTCAATCGATGACCTCATCTTCTGTTATGTTGGCTGTGGAACTAAAGGATGACGAGGGCTACATGCAGAGCCCACTCCCACTCATCCATCTGTCCCTCCATCCATCCTTACATCTCTCCATCCATCCAATCATCTATCCATCTATCATTCACCAAACCATTCAGCTATCATTTCAATCATATCCATCCAAACGTCCATCTGTCCATCCTTCCAAACATCTATCCATTCACAAATGTGTTCTCCTCAGTGGGTGATGGACTTGTGTGCCTGCTGAAGTTGTACAGACGACTTAATGACAGATGATTACAAACCCCGCCCCCCAGCAGAGCTCTTGCCATGCACATCCTTGGGGGGGGGGGGATGAGGGGTGCTTTGGTTTGTGCACACTTGCGATGCTGCCCAAGTCGTGCAGGCCTGCAGAGGTGTCGAATATCTCTGCAGAGTTTCTCTGGCACTCTGGGATGGAATGAGCCCGCCCAGCAGTTGCCAGCCATCAGACACCAGCGGTGGAAGGAGCATTAGATCATTGGGTATAGCACACAAAAAACAATACTGCAACCCCGGCCCCTATTTTGTTTTGCTGATTTTCCACTGACCGCTGGTGTGAGATGGGGAGTCAGTAGCCCTACATGCCCGAAGTATTAGGTATGGGGAAGTAAGTGAAGAGTTGGACCCATATGAAGCAGACTGGGCAACACAATATACATTGACCATTATACTTCTAGATATCGTTCATATAGTTCTAGATAATCATCATTTTAATATGACTTAAATTTAGGAGGAGACGCACAAAAGCCACTTGCAGTGAATGCAGGTAGGAGTATAGGGGTAAGGCATCTTGCTCAATGAAGCCTCCAGGTAGGCTGCAGAATCAAGGACTTTTCACTAAATATAAAAGTACAGGTCTCCAGAATACTTGTGTGTGTGATGGCCTTTTAAATTTAAGGACCTAAATTGGATAGTATGCTACACCATTTTTACTAAATTGATGAATAGATGCATGTATTCCCTTGCCTCGTTTGTATTTTAAGGCATAGATCTTTGTCATAGCTTTTACAAAGCCTGATGTTGATCTTTGGACACGTCAGTCTAGCTGAGAAAACGAAACGGTTTATTGTTTGCAGATCAGGTGCACACGGCTTTTACATTAGCTGTCAGTGGTGTGTATCAGTAGTCATATTAATGGCCCACACTCATTGACGTCTGCATTTGGACCGTGTTTGCAGTGTGCCTCTGGAGTACCTAGTGACCCAGCGTCATACGACTGTCCCGACTGTCCTTCCCAAATGAAATATTGAGGCTGTGATTAAAGTGTAACCAAACACGCTAATCTTGTCTGTCTCTGCCCGTGAAATGGCTTTGAAAAATGTCTTGTGCTTGTGAGGGGCAAGGGGTAATGGAGTGGGTGTGTCTGCCATAGAGGAACACCCACGCTTTTAGGCACTTCCATTTCACAGCTTGAATGGCCTGAGTCATTTCCAGAAAATAAGATGTTACATTTGTAAATGTATAACAGCATTATAAATGAAAAACTAGTGCTGCAGAGATGCCCTGGCTTACACATTTTTTTGTCACGAGAAAACTTGTTTGTTTGGTACAGACCCCAACAAATATCACACCATGATTTTAATAGTTTTTTCAGTTAAAATGAAAATTGTGATGCAAAAATGGTCACTCCCACTAATAGTGAATCATATCGCAATAGCAATATCTGTCAAAATAATTGCAATCTGTTTGTTTTTTTACAGCCTTAATCAATAGAAAATGTAAATGCATTGAAAGGCAGCTCTGTATCCACTTTGAAGTTCCTGATTCTGCTTAACCTTGGTAGTTCATTGGTTAGGTAGTTTGTAAAGGCTTTCAGTTTGGGGGGTGTAGCCTCCTAGCTAGTAGGGTGTAGCAAACAGCTTTGACTTTCTGTTGCGAAAGCACTTTAATGCATCAGAAATGAAAATGAAATCAACAGCAACTTGTTCCACTGCAATAGCCTCTGTTTGACCTGAAAAAAAAACGTGGTTATTAAGTCAATAAGCCAAGTCACTACCATTCTGAAAAAAAACGCACGGCATTGCAATAAAATGTTGGGACTAAAATCCTTTTAAACGCTATCATATGGCCAAATACACCATATAGTTTATTGAAATCCATTCGGGTGTTTGTTTACACTCTAGAACCAGGGGATAATGAGACGGTAGCTGTCTTTCATTGCTGCGTTGCCAGAGCGTTCAAGTTCCCCGGAGGCCCTATTTGAACACAAAAGGAAAACGGTTCACTCTCACAACATCTACATGCTTTGTCGAGGTGTCCTTCATTCAACTCATTGGCTCAATGCTTTCATTGTAAAATAATCTGCCCCCGTGCCAAACATTCAATTATGGTGAATAATGAGTGCAGTGCAATTAGTCCGGACAGAAACACAGACTTTTGCTTTCCGGTGTTGGTCACTATAATGTTTTAAAGCACTTTTCATTTCATGCTTTCACTCATGATAATGTAGTCTGCTCTGGGCCTTGTGGAGATTTTTTGATGGATTGGCGTGTGTGTGTATGTGTGTGTGTGTGTGTGTGTGTGTGTGTGTGTGTGTGTGTGTGTGTGTGTGTGTGAGAGAGTGTGAGTGAGAGACTGATTTACTTAAGCTGTTTGACTTCTGCCAGAGGGTTAGGCAGGGTCTAGGCAACATGATCTCATTGTGTGTGGATGGCTCAATCCTTTCTCTGTGTGTAGGGCATCTCAGGTGGTTTCTGCCGCATTTTCCCTCTTGTTAGATATGCTGTGTGATTTGCCTCTGGCTCGAGGCCCCAAAGGCTGACCCTTTAATTGCCTGCTTAGCGCCTTTATTTAACCTCTTTTACTTCATAGGAAATTGTTGTGTGTGGCCCTGTGAGCCCATGGAGAAAAACTGCGATAGCGTGGTCAAACATCCTGGCCACAGACGGGGCCTGTCTGTCTTGCTTACTTGCATGCGTTTCTTTATGCCTGTGTCAGGTTGTTTAGGCATTCATCCACGTTTAGACCACTGGGCCTCGATTGGCTCTTTCTATTCCCTCTTCACTCATTGAGAGCAATTAGAGGGATTTACCTTTTGAAAAGCCCTTAACAAAAGCCTATTAGAAGCCCTATACTATCTCCCCTCTCCGTCGAGAGGGGCCTATACATGATTAACGCCATTCAATCTGGATGATGACAGCCAGGGGAGCACTCTTCTGCAGCCAGCCAGCCCCCAGTGAGACGCTTGTGTTGTTTAGTGCGCACTGCCTCACATCGCATAGATCAGCTTTTCTTCCTCGTTCCTCCCTGCCCTTGTCCCCCTTGTCCTCCAACATTCAGGTCCATTGTTCAAGTTAATTTGTTAGTAATCCTAAGCCTGTTGTCCAAAACAGTGCACACAGTAGCATGAGCAGTAGGGTTGTCAGATCTGGTGGAAAGGTAAAACGATTTTACAAGTATGAAGCTCAATTAATTTCTCCTTAAAGAGCAGATGGTTTTAATTGGACCAGAGTCATTCGGAACTGAGGTCGAGCACCTTCAGTCCAAATGGCATACTACCTCATTCAATATTGCGCTAACCTACCAGTGCCAACCAATGAAAGTCCTGAAGTTTGAAATGCCAAAAAAGGCAACAAATCCCCTCAGATATTATTAAGCAATAAGGCACGAGAGGCTGTGGTTTACAGTGATTTAATAACGGCAAGGGGGCATTGCACAACGCAAAGTGTCCGTTATAAAACGGTTACTAAAACAGTTACTATAGAGTCTATAGTAAGCACAGCAGCATAAAATGCGATCATCTATTGAAAACAAATCATTATCAAGCAATATAGTTCTTCAAGACAGCAAAATGGTTGCCAAGCAACACAGGCTAGCATACAGGCTTTAGCATACAGGCGCATTAATACAACAATGAATTGTTATGTGGTCACAGGTGTGCGTTTTATAGGGTGTTTTACAATGGCTTCAAGCCAATCAGAATCAAGGACCCAAACTATCCGTTTTATAATAATCATTTGCCCTTGGGTCCCTCTAAGCTGCACTCTTCCAAAATAGAACGGTATGTGAGGTTTCTCCTAAATTGTAGTTTCAAAAGCTACACCCCTAAGCAACACTGGACTAGGCTCTCTCTCCAATAACATCCAAATGTAACCTCCATTGAAGTACTGAACACGGTAGCAAACCTTGTTGTTTGCTAATGTAATGATATTCTTTAAGCTCTTAAGATGCTTCTACATGGGCTGTACTAAGGCTGGTGTCATTGGGTTTTCCCCTGTTGCAGGTATTACTCTTTAGTAATTAAGGAGAGCTATCACAGTGAGCACAGTGACTTTCAAAGTAGGGCTCAAGCAACTTGCTCAAGGGTACCTAGTAGGTAGCTTGTGTACATTGAGGATAACCCCAGATCCTTTTGGCTGAGAGTCACACACCCTGACCACTACTACACTATCCTGCCCCCATAAACAATACAAAACCAAGATGGATATGCACCACTTCTACCATAAGTTTAGTGCAGTATTATCAAATATGTAATTTTGTATTTTCACCCTTCACATTAGAAGCACCCTTAAAATCCAAAGGTTGTGCACTGCTGTTAAAAATGTGTCGCCCACATATCAAAGAACCGGCTTGAAGGCCAAGTTATTTTTTAGCTCGCCACTAATTACTGAGTGCTCTTGTGGAAAGACCTTCTTAGCAACAGTGCTTTGGCTCTGGTGCAATTAAAGTGTGGTATTTATAGTCTGCCAGATTGCTGAGCCTTGATACCAAAACAGTTCTGGTATTCAAACACGCATGTCTGTGCGTGGGCATCTCTGTTGGTAATGATATTTGCTGACTCATCGGCACACAGACAGAGTCAGTTTGGATTTGAATACACTTTGAATGGAATTCATTGTCTAGGGTGTGTCGTAGTTTCTAAGGTCAGTGGGTCAATGCAATGTTTGTTGTGAAGAAACTATACAGAAACTATTCAGAAACTATAGCACCAAAATCTGTAACACACAATTTTAAGCGATGTGGATTGCTGGATTTGCTGAGATTTGGTTTTCGATTCTTGCAACCTATGCATTTTAATAAGCAAGCACACAAGGCAGCATAACTTTTAATGCCACTGTCCAGGGCCCATCATCTCTTCCAGATCCTCTGAAAGGACATTTTCATTTCAAACTGATGTTGGATTTTCAATCTGCTACATAAAAGTAATTGGTCTTGACAATACATCAATCATATTAAAATGTAACAATGACTTTGACAACACCGTTGTGCCTTTTTTTTCCGTTCTTTTAAATATATTTATTTGTATACAAAACAACATATGGCATTTACAGTATTTTGAAAATAATGTAAAACCATTATTCATTAAATGACATATTATATGATGAAAGGCAACTACGACATCAGAGTTTGATTTATGAAAATGGCATTGCAGCAGTTACTATACTCATGCCCTCATTTTCAGCATAGGCAACAAAGCTCTTATTTCACATTCCTCTCTCAAATCGAGCTCAGACAATGGCCTACTCTAATGACTCTTTTTTTCCTCTCACTTTTCTGTCCCACCGACTTCCTCTTTGTTTCCGGGATCGTCGTCGGACTGGTGAAAACAAAGCATCTCTTTTTCAGTGGCGTTCTGAAGCCGGCCTGGTTCAGCCATTGGCCACTAATCTGAGTATCACATCAGTGACCTCTGTGCTCTCTGATGGGATGCCCACAGTCTGGGAAAAAAAGGAGGCGGAGTGTGATGGATTGAAAGGCAGATACAGTGAGAAGAAAAAAGTACTGATGGAGAGAAGGGTCAGAGTGTGTGTGTCTGTGCGTCTGTGTGTGTGTGTGTGGGCGGGGGTGCGGGGGGGGGGGGGGGTTCAGATCAGGCCTTGTGGGTTGCTTGACCACACTTGTGGTCCATTGGATAGAGGGGTATATTGGGGTATATTATGTGGCATTTGTTGGAGTACTGTGCTGTTCTCATAGGCCAGATGCGTCTCCCATGCAGGAAAATAGACGTTTATAGAAAGTCGAGCACTTATTGTTTTCTGCCAGACAGTGATCAGGCTTTATCTAGGAGAGATGCTGAAGAAGCACAATGTAGCCCAGAGGTTCTCTCGAAAAAACTTTGTGTAAAGATAATGGCTTCCCTGTGTTTTTATGTGTTCAGCTGTGACGAGACTAGAGCAGTACGCAAGTGCATTTAGTAGGAGGCGTCAGAGGGGAAGTGGTGGTTGCATTTAAGGTTGTTACTTTGATGAAGAGGCCAGTTCCTGACTCCTGAGTCCCACGGTGAGCTGACCACAAACGGCGAGTGGTGCATCAGAGGGTCCGGAAGCTCAGAGAAGTCCAGGACGTTTTCGATGGGAGATGATCTCCGGGAACAACACCTACATCTGTACCATCCACATCCTGCTGATTGAGGAAAGCCTCTCAGTGCTATTTTTGTGCTATGCTGCTAACCCCTCAATCTATAATGCAGCTTGTGATTCTTCAGAAGTCTTTGCTCAGTCTCACAGAGTAATGCATTTGAAGTACAGATTGGGCTTTTTACTTAAATGGCAAGTAGATTGGACCAGCCGTTCTGTTACAGCAGTTTGTTATTTTGTCTAGCCACGGCTGACATTTACAAAAAAAACAACAACCTTGAAATTGCAGCCATGATATAATTCAATTCTCGCAGCGTTTTGATGTTGGCAGAATTGCTGGCACCAATTTGGAAAACGTTTTATATTTTTCATATTTGACAAAGAGAGAGAGAGAGGAATCCATGTGAGGAGACATTTTCCCACAATGTCTGACACACACTCAGCCAGATTAGGCCTACAGCATGATGTAAATATCACCTCTGCATCAGCTTGTTTTGAAGACACTGAAGTTTCATAAAATATTCAAGTGGCCCTTTTTTCCCCCTCAGACAGCCGTTCTTTATACTGAAATATCCCTTCAATGTTTCTTCAATATTATAATAGCTGTAGGCAGATACGCACTAGTTGGTGATATGTGTACTGAGCTACTGAGTATGGCTGCAACTAACGATTATTTTCATAGTTGAGTAATCTAACGATCATTTTTTGATCATTTAGTCTAGAAGGAAATGTCATCATCAGGTTGCTTCATCTGACAAGCAGCCTAGAAAAACTAAAGTTTAAATTTGATAAGGATCCATAAACCATTTCTGAAGCATCAAGCAGCAAATGTTTGGTATTTGTATGCGATATGTGACCTAAACGATTAATCTATTATAAAAATTTGATTCCATTACTTTTCTGTCGATCGACTAATCGATTGATCGTTGCAGCCTTACTACTGAGCTAACTGTAGGTGCATGTTTTACTAAAAATGATATTTTAATAATGTACTTGCACAATGGATGCTCTCTGAAAGACTTTAGCTCTATGCTAATGCTACACACGAAAGCAATGAAAAAAAAAATCCCTTTTTTGTAAGTGGGGTGGCTACTGGCCAGGCCACGCTGTAAAATGTGTTGGGCTGCTGTAATACAGTGTGGGATTCCCTGGTCGACGGCTTCAAAATCATTAAGCTCACTCGATTAATCCAATCAACACAACCAGCAGCCAGGCGGTCAGATGGGAAATCCTCTCCCATGGAGTGTGGCCAGCGTCAATTGACAGCTGATTGGTGCAAACCCGTTTTTATCTCCACCAGAAAGTTGGCCACACTACTACAAGTGCATATCTGTAGGTTAATGACACTGAAGGGAGAGCATTTTGTCATGTTCTGCAGTGTGATAAGAGACTGAAACTCTTCCTTATTGCTCATGTTCGTTTTGTTTATCCCTTTTAACCATCACTTGGACAGGAACGGATACAGGCAATGGCCCTTTCTTAATGCTCATCTTCGTTTTGTGATATCCCTTTAACCACAGCTTGGAAAGGAACGGATACAGGCGATAAGCTAAATCGGAAATTGGGCGTTGGTCCATTTTGCTTTACAATGACAGTCCAACAAGTCAACAGGCTGGATGAAGGTAATTAATCTATACATTGTATTTCTCATACAATATTGTGGCCCCTCTAGATTTACCGGACAAACTAGGCATTAATTTGTCTATTACTTGACATTAGCATAAAACCCTGTTAAAGGCACAATGAGTAGGATTTGTCGGTTGCGGTTTGTAAACACAACATTCAAAGTTGGCCCGTCCTCCCCGGCTGAACCACACCAGAAGCGCTCGCCAGCGGGTGAAGAGCCAACCCCAGATTGACTCTTGTTTTGGAACCAGCTTTGTCCGCTTAGTGTTTGGCCTCGCTATATTTTCGTTTTTTCAGCGTATTGTCAAACCTTCCTCTTGGATGCGTGCTTACGACCTGGGACCTGGTCGCTACGTTTTTATACTAGAGTCCCGCCTCACGCTGTGTGCTATTGGCTGGGGGCTACCGACTGCCCAAAGGTTGACGCCCAGAAAGGAAGAAAAGGGCAGGGTCTGTGAAGATACAGACACAGCCAGTGGGTCATAAGTGATGATTGAGGGTGATTATTTATACATTGTCTATACATTGTTTTCTTTAGGAACATCCTACTCATTGGGCCTTTTTAAGAAAGTACAAACCAATATATTCAGTTCATTTAGACCGATGTTAACAGAACAGTCCCAATCTTACACAGTGTGACTTCATGTGAAACCGAATCTCTAGTTCTTCGTCTCAGTCGGCCATGTTTTGTGTCTTTTGTTGGCAAACATGGAGCTGAGGGGCCCTGTCTCTTCTCTATTTACCTCAGTGTTTGTAGTCCAAGTGGTGGGCTTTTACTGTGAACCCTTGACAGGCACTCAAAAGGAAAGTGGTTTGCTTTTAGGTGTACATGCCATGCAGGTTCTACCACGGCGTGTGCAGGTCCCTGGCGGCCAGGCTGCACTCTACCCACTGGCTCCATTTAGTCCGGTTTCTGCTGAGCCACGGCGAGTGATACGCTCTGTGAGCTGTGATAATGATCTTATTGACATCATCTGGTGGCAAACCTCGAATGGCAGGCAACGCCGCGAGGGATGACACTGCTTTGGATCAGCTTACACAACTCCCCCCCCCCCCCCCCCCCCCCCCCCCCCGCCCTAACCTGTTGTTGAAGATCTGTGATTTAGGACGGAAAGTTGTGATTAAATTCAGTTGGCATCAATTCAGTTGGCATCTGAATTTTTGTGCTTTTCTCGCTTTCCTTTTCCTACTTTTCTTATTCAGCTAAAAACTGAACAACAAACACCATGAAGTGTAAATAACACATACAATTGCACAAGAATAAAACGTGGTTGTTGTTGATATGTCACCTTTTCTTAGTGAAAGCTGTTTTGGGAAACAAGTTTGCAAGTGTACAGACAAAGACACAAAAGCAGGGACATGTCATTTCTGTGGTTGGGCGCCATCTGCTTGTATCAAACAAAGGCGCGAGTGAATGGTGTTCACTCGCAGAGAGAGAGAGAGAGAGAGAGAGAGAGAGAGAGAGAGAGAGAGAGAGAGAGAGAGAGAGAGAGAGAGAGAGAGAGAGAGAGAGAGAGAGAGAGAGAGAGAGAGAGAGAGAGAGAGAGAGAGAGAGAGAGAGAGAGAGAGAGAGAGAGAGAGAGGGGGAGAGGGGGAGAGAGGTCAGCGAATACGGGCAGTCCTCTGGAGGGGTGGGGGGGGGGGGGGCGGCAGCGAAGGAAGTCCTTCGTCATGAATCACTTCCTTCTCATTACACATCCACACCATTTACAACCCCTCCCTCTCCCATCCACACCGAAAGTTATGACCCACACAGCATACCAAGCTTCTCGGACATCATTTTGTTTCACCTTGTTATATCCTAACATCTTCTATGTATTTTATATTATATTATTATATATTCTGACATTTCAGGTTATGGACATGATGCTTATTTCCCACTTTTATTGGTAGTTTAAGTCGGGAGCTCATGTGTGGTTTGATAACTTTGAAAGCCTGCCACACCACAGCACTCAGTGGATGAACGTGTCCAAGCAGCCACTGCATAAACGGCCAAAACTAATTAGTTTTGTGTGTGTGTTTTTTGTGTGTACACACAAGTCTCAATGTGCATTGTGTACACCTGGGGCCGGATTCACTAACATTTTCTTAAGATAAAACTTAAGAAGATTCTTAAGAAAAAATATAAGAACTTCCTAAGCATCTCCTTAAACGCTATTCACCATTTTTTTCTTAAGAATTGTCGATTGTCTTACAAACTTCTTAGTTTTCTGACTTAAGAAGTTCTTAGATTGTTAACCTCATAGCCTATACTGTCTAATTAGCATGTGATCAGGGAGTAAGCGGATCCATTCTGTCTCTCAATGGCCTTGGTGGATTTTCCTCCCTAGCTGCCACCCAAAAAAAGAGTAATATGTTTTCAGTAACTTGGCCTACTGAAATAATTAAATCTAAGTCTAAATGCATTACTACAACTGCCTTCTTGATATACTTAAGAGGAAATTATAGTATAATCAAAGATCCTTGATTACTATTACTTCTCAACATTCTGGTATCAATAGGCCTACTTGTTACTGACACAGAGCCCATTTCATTTTCAACTGTCAATATAGGCTTTATTTGATATACAAAAAGTAGTATGATACGTTTAAATGAACAACATTTGGTTAACATATATTCTTGGGTTAAGTAATATATTAATGAATTCATATAAATGTCATATATACAGTATATATGTTCACTGCAGCTGTTGTAAGACTGGTGAAGGGTTATCTTAAAGTTGTGAAGAAACTTGAGAAGGAATCCAAGAACTTTGTCTTCAAGAATCTTATTTGTTCTTAAATACTTTCTTAGGAAAAAACTTAAGAAGAAAGTTAAGAAAAAACTAAGAAATTCTTCAAGAATATCAAATCTTCTTAAATTTTGTCTTAAGAACATAGTTAAGAAAAAAGTGCTGCTTAAGAACTTTTTTCTTCTTAAGAATGCTTTGTGAATCCGGCCCCTGGTTCTATTTGGATAAAGCTCTGTTTAACGTCACTAGTCTGTTTGCTTTCGCTCTGCCTTTGTCTCTTCCCCTCTCTACTCGCTTTTCTGGGTCTGCAGGAACATTACAGATACAATTTATATATTTATGTCGAATATAATACATTTTTATTCTTTTTTCATTTTTTAGATTTTCATTCACAAGGTATAGCACATTCTTTATTATTAGTTAGTCGTTAAATAGGCCATTTACAATCTTGAGACATGTCTATTATAGTTGGATAAGGAGTAAACCTCTATTTTATAATGACTAATGACCATGTAAAAACAGTTAAAAACTAATCTACCTTATCTAGTTTATCTATCTTGTATAATAAAATCAATGCTAACATGAGTGACATCATTGAGTGACTTGTACAGCTGGGGGGGTGATTGAAAAATGAATGAAATGAATGTTGCGTAATACATTATTATAGCGTGGGGTAGGTGCCGTACTGCCATTCATAGAAATAAGGATTATCACTTGTAATTCTAGCCAACTGTCACGCAAATCCACAACATGACAGATATATATTTAGGTGTGTGTGTGTGTGTGTGTGTGTGTGTGTTTGTTTATGTCCGTGTGTGAACTTTAAAGGTCAGTGCGTGCTAGTCTTTCTGTAGTATGCATGTTTTTTTAACTTAATATAGTTCTGTGTTAGGCTATTTATGTTAATTCCATTAAAGCCTAGTAGCAGTAGTGATGTGCGTATCATGTAACATGTATCCTAACTGTGAGTCTTAAACCCCTCCCGCCCCAACGATTTAAGTTTCCTCTAATGGGCTCGAGTTGTTCTGACGGTGGTCTTCCCCCCCTCACACACACACACACACACACACACACACACACACACACACACACACACACACACACACACACACACACACACACACACACACACACACACACACACACACACACACACACTCCTCCATCAGGGCCACATGTGTGTTATCAGCTCGATTGGGGAGTTGAATTCCAAGGTGGACGTTATCAACACAAACCATGAGTTTGATACTCTCCTGACTTACCACTGAAACTTGTGCTCACACAATACTGTTTGAGTTTCACTCTGGTCAACCCATGGGTCAAACTCTAGAATTGATGATGATGATGATGATGATGATGATGATGATGATGATGAATGTACATTTGACATTTTCTTCTTAAAGTGTAAGTGAACCCAAAATAGTTTTCGTTTTGTTTTAAACGTGGTAATATGTCTAATATGTTACTAAAATAAGACTCATTTAGAAAGAACAGGAGTGAAATCCTATGTGGTGGCGTGCAGGTGGCAGTGTTTTCGCCTTTTCGGATACACTTCGACGTCACGATGAAGGGACGAGGATGTGTACGTGGATGTGTGGTGCTCCCTGTGGGCGGCGGGTGATGATGATGGCCGCGTCTGAGAGAGGGTCGAGCTTCTCAGACACACACTTATAGTATAACGCCCCGCTGTGTGACACATTTCCTATACAACGTTGCTCATTATAACGCTCATACACATACAACGGTAGGTTACTAGCTTAAAAAGAAAGTATCACAAAGTTGTTGTGGGGTGTAACCATGGGGATAACACGTCCCCCCCCCCTCTCCTCCCTAGTACTCTTGGTCCAAAACACATTTTTTTTAAATATAGTGTTCAAATTCAAGCTGAAACAGGGGGTTCCCTTCAATGCTGGGAGTCTGGAATGGAAAGTTTTGTGCTCAATGTCTGTTTGTGCTATTTAGAAATACTCTTTTGCAGAAGAATCAGGGTGATTATCCCTGCATTACGCACAAACGCAATGGACGCCTCAAAATAACCGGTACTCGGTTTGACCCGGTCCCTGCCGTGAGCTCAGATCTATGGATGCTTAAAGGAGTCTTCCTGAAGGACTTAAACATTTTTGATGTATTTGAGCTATGCTGCGCCATAGTTTTTCACAGCGGTTGCTCATGCTTCAGTCACAGAGCAGAAGGGGAGGTAAGGGAAGAGCAACTTGTATGCCTCGGCCGCTGGTGTGGAGGAGGAAACGGTGGTTGTCATGGTGTGTGTGTTCTGT
The DNA here is from genome assembly GCA_030340625.1 of Merluccius polli. Lineage (NCBI taxonomy): Eukaryota > Metazoa > Chordata > Actinopteri > Gadiformes > Merlucciidae > Merluccius > Merluccius polli. Next base: position 42,908 of record JAOPHQ010005483.1, on the reverse strand, counting down.
GGAATGTGTAGGAGTGGGTGAGATGAGCAAAACACTGGAGAGTGAGTTGGTCAGAAGGGGTGTGTGTGTGTGTGTGTGTGTGTGTGTGTGTGTGTGTGTGTGTGTGTGTGTGTGTGTGTGTGTGTGTGTGTGTGTGTGTGTGTGTGTGTGTGTGTGTGTGTGTGTGTGTGTGTGTGTGTGTACTGCTGCGTGTGTGTGAATCCTCTCAGCCTACCTGTCTTATTTGGGTCAAGCATAACCGGGTGTTTGTGCGATTATACGTGTGTGACTGTGCGTCGCTTTTTGAGATTAGCAGACTGCTGACAGGTGGGGCCTTGTTACCGTCATAGGACCGTCCCGGATAAAACTGGAGATCCTTAATGGACGGATTAGAGCTCTCATTTCTCACCGGAGCCATCTTGCTTCAATGGACATCAGCAGGGCTTTAGTAGGAGAAACTTGGCTTTGTTGGAGCTGGACTGCTACAAAAAGGTCTTATTCTTATTATATATCTTGCTTTGGTGATTGGTGTGGAAGTTCCCTTTCAGAGTGTCTGTGCAGCCCAGTGACTCAGAGTGATGTAGTGTTTAAAATGGCGTGAGTCATGTAGACCACCAGATAGCCCCTTTTATGCCTTTTCTTTTTCACCTCGTTACCCCAAACCATAGCCACTCAATAGAACCTTTGTTTTGTTTTTTGTTTTTTGCTCCCCCACACACTCACCCCTCACACTCACCCCTCACACACACACACCCTTGCACTAATCAAAACACAAACCCATGAATAGCGTCCGCGGGGGTATTGAGTGGTGATGTGTCAACGCCTCACATAACACTCTTAACACACACAGTGCACGCACGCACCAAGGTTATTATAGTTTTGCATTTTTCATTAGTTTTTATTTTTATTTCATTTTGACTTTTAATATCAGTTTAGTTCGAGTTTTTAAAGCGGTTTTGCTATTATTTGCTTAGTTGTGTAGGTATTTGTCAGGGTCGAGATTCAAAAAGAAAAAGTATTGTAATAACTCAACAAAACAAAATACCATTAAAAAAAAAAAATGTATTCACTTAGGATAGATGAACAACCATCCACAATTCAACTGGACACCACAACAACAGTACATAAAATGTAGATATGGGCACAAATATATGTTCAACTAAGTTTGAACACTCAATTTAAAAAAAAACATCTGTTTCTTCAAATTGAGTGTTCAATCAACAATGCACACGAGTAAATACACAATAATAACACCGAACCCAGAAAAGTCCACAAGAAAAATAATAAACAAAATAAAATGGGTACCCAATAAATGTCTTTTTAAGTGCACTCAGTGTTCAATTGGATGGTCTGCTCCTACCCCTAGGGACCAAGTCAACGGTTATTAGCAGGCCGTTTGTGCTGATGTTGAGCCTGTTAGGGTGGTGGCTATAGCAACAAGTCCAACAAATCCATGCAACGGGGGTAACGGGGGTTACAAAAAAACAGTCTGCACAGAGAATGTCCAGAGCAGCCCATAAGTTACCATTACTTTACAGTCATAACATCTGATATACTTCCACTATATACATTACATCACATTTGACACCTTCACAAATCAATTTGCATTCATTTTTATGGTAAACAGCATTACACAACTGTACAACAGGCCAACAGACGACAGATTAAACTATTTTCCCCTCTTGCAAAGGAAACAAAGTTCCACTGAGGCTACTCATCAGGTGCTAACTCACCAGAATGCTTCCTCTTCCAAGAGGAAGCGCCAACAACCGTCCGCCAGGTCTGTTTGTCAGGACACCTACATAGCAAGCATTAATCACAGTATAAATGTTTCGACTGTCTAATATCTTGACTGGTTTTATGAATTTGTCTCAATATTAGCCAGTAGCAGACATGGCTAACTCACTGGAAAACTCCCTCTCTCTGGCAAACATGGAAACAGAAAAGTTTATTTTCCATTTATTTTCCGTTTCAAAATCCTTTGTCCACTCTGTGATGCTATCCTTTATCATTTTTTTCCACTCCAAGTCTCTAATTCCTCTCTTTTTTAAACTCTTCTTTGTTCTTCGATTCTTTTTCCTCTGCTGTCTCCGGCTGCTCTCTTGTCCGTTCGCGGTAGAGAGAGAGCGACGATGCCAATGTTGTTGTATCCTTTTTTTATGGGCATCAACAAATTAGGGACGTACTTAAGGGTTTTTCCTGGCTCAGAATGGGCCTTTGAGGGGTGACTACGCACGACAATGCAATGATCGGTCCACATACAGTAAAGGCAATGAGTCTGTGTTAATATTTGACAAAAATCTATGCATATTCCTGTTATTTCTGACCATTTGATAAACAAAAATGTCTATGCTTGAGTGAATGAAACCCCATTACCAAAACAACAAAAAACAGGAGATTGTCGTGCTAGACTTATTATTATTATTATTATTATTATTATTATTATTATTACTGGAAATACTCTGTTTGTGTTAGGCGAGGGGTGCAGGAGGCAGGACATGACGTAAAAAGTATACTGCGGTTGTAATTCACGGCTTTTAAGATTTTCACCAGAAATTCTTTTATTTTATGAGAAATCACAGGAAGTCCTTTGTCCTATTAGCGCTAGCTTCACAACTGAGCATGAGAACAGTCAGAACAATGCAGTTTAGCTGGCTAAACCATCGCCAGCCGCATGTGTAAAATATAGCGGCTGTGAATGAGAGGGGAGTTGACTGCTGGAAATCAAAGACGTTCATAGGGCTGGCACCAAATATTCGAATAACCAAAATATCCTTTGTTCGTTCTGTGTTCCGATAGTGTTTCGCCTAGAAGTAATTTCAGGCCCGGTGGTACGGAAAAACCCTAAACAGATGAGGTGCGCAGGATGGCATATTGGCGCGGTCGGCTTCGGTCAGATGGCGCAGCAAGTGAAAGTGAAAGGCACACTCAGCGGTCCAAGTCACCGTGGGTCTAGCAGTGTCAACTGTTGGAACCTGACCGGGGATCCCCTCTCGTTTTCCCCCGCTTTAACCCCATTGCTTTGGCTTTTCACCACTTTACACCACAACCCCCCCAGTGCAGACTTTCCCATAACATTTGAAAGTTATAAAACTGTCCCGTGTCATCCGTCTGGGAAAAGAAGGTACCTGTGTAACTGACTTCACCTGGACACCCAGGAATGGACACCAGCACTTTGGTTGACTCTGTTTACTAAACATAAAGACATCCATACACAAGTGTTGCGTTGTGAAAATAGCATGGGTTACATATACTTCAACTAGTCTTGGTGAACTCTGCTGCTCTGACTGTGTAAGTTTAATTCCAATAACCCTACAGGGTTCAAATCTTGCTAGGACACACCTAGCTTGCAATTTTGTTTGTTTATTTGAATTTACTGGTTTTAAAACTTGAGCCTTACAATTCAGGCAGGCGGTGGTGGAACTGAAGACTATCTCTTCAGTGTGCTGTTTATTTAAGAGACCATTAATTGTCAAAATCATATTGATAGTCATGTCAAGTAGTTGGGTAAACTTGAGTACTTTCCTAGTTTTTTTTGTTGTAGCTCATGAGAACCAAATACCCCTTTTAGGCTTTTACAAAATAACTGTCTAACCGGTTAGACCAGTGGGGTGAACATTTCAAAGTGAAGCAAAGTATACAGTATATACAATATCTAAGCCTCTTGGGGTTTATTGTTAAAAACACATTAGGGCTGCAACCAACGATTATTTTCATAGTCGATTAACGATAATGTTTTCGATGAATCCTTTAGTCTAGAAAATATCCTAAATAATTTCAAAAGCCATCACAAGTTACCAGAGTCCAAAGTGATTTCTTAAATGTGCTTGCTTTATCTGACAGCCAAGAAAATCTAAAGTATTACTTTTATAATGATCCATAAACCAAACATTTTAATTTCTGTGCCATCGGTGCATCGGTGTCATTAACCAGCCACGTCTGCATCATAAGTCTTGTAAGCCCTGTGCGTGCTGTACCATGTCATGATGGTGCTCTGCAGTGGAGAGACACCCGCTGTCTGGGCTGCTCCATGGCCCAGAGGCATATTATTTATTTAGTTTAACCAGGAAAAGTCTCATTGACGTTACAAATCTCTTTTACAAGAGCGTCCCGGCCAAGATAGGCAGCAGACAGGTTTGCAGACATATATATATATATATATATATATATATATATATATATATATACTGTATATATATATATATATATATATATATATATATATATATATATATATATATATATATAATTTACATGAAAATAAAAGAACACATTACAGAATCATAAAATACCAAAAGTATTCATCAAGTATTCGTCATCAACATCAGGGGTCAAACAGAGGCAGTATGGATCAACATCTACAGCCAGATTTACCTGCCTCCAAGTCATTTAAAATGACTATGAATGCTCAATTCATCCAGTGGGACCAGCTCCCTACGATTCAGGTGATTTTGCAACTAATTCCAAGCAGAGGGGGCAGCATACTCAAACGCCCGTTTTCCCAATTCAGTACGACCTTTAGGGACGGATAGTAGGAAAAAGTAGTGAGCGAAGACGATGACAATAACCCATACTTTTTTGAAGGCTGTAGATCAGTAGGTAAGATGGAAGCTCTATAGGGTTATGTGGAAGCTAATATAGGGTTGCCAAGGTTAACAAGGCAGTTACCCAACCATAAGGCACTGTCATGCCAACAGACCCGCAGGACCAAACACAGAGATTCCCCCCCACCCCTCGTCAACATTCTTCATCTTTGTCATCTTGCCCTTCACCTCGGATAAACTGCAACCCTGCAACCTGATTCTGAAGCCCCCCTCCCCCCATCACCCCGCTCTAAAAACAGCCTTACAGTCAAACTACACCTACGCTACATTTCTGGAAACGTATCAGCCATTGGACCCTGCAGGAAACAAGATGGTCAGAGGCAACCAGAGCTCCCCTCCCATAACAACCACCACCACCACCTCAACCCCTCTGGTCTTAAAAACGGGGCGTGAGGTGCAGCAGCAGTAAATATCACATGAGGCAGTAATGGCGTGCGATTGGTTCGTTGGTTCAATAGGGCGACTTCATTATGGGGAGGGAATGTCGGTGGGCGGGAGGGAGCGGGCGGGGTTGGGGTGAAAAGTTTAGCATCAAGGGCCCATCTGATCAGTGGGGGGCTATTAAGGTAATGGTGCATGTACGGAAACGCACGCTGCACGGCATGCGTACACACGTGCAGGCTGTGTGTTGAGATCCCCCTTGGTGGTTGTTAACCTTTTGATGTGGCTGTTGGTACCTTTTTGACTTTTGAGTTTCACTGTTCTGACAGAGATGGCCCTGATCTAAAATCCATGGCAGTAACACACACGTCTGTCTGTCTGTCTGTGTGTGTGTGTGTGTGTGTCCGTTTGTCTGTCTGGCGAGTGTTTGTACGTGTGTGTGTGCTCACGGCTGCCCGCATTCTTCAGTGTTGATCCACAGACATGCGGGCACCTCGCTATACACACACTCCCACACCTCACTGGTCTTCAATCAACTTGCGTATTTCCGAGGTGGGAAAGTTGGAAGCGGAGAGCCCGCAGGAAAGTCGCACAATATGCAAGACTATGCAAACTGTGGGTGTGGGCGGGGCCTGTGCGCATCCCATGTTGTGGCTCATTTTGAAGCCTGAGTGAATTTGAAAACCTGAAAATGCCACACTGCCTGCTTAGTGTAATTGTGTGTGTGTTTGCTGCCGAGTGGCTGGCCCTATATGTGCCGCATCCTCCTCGGTCCCCCGTACATTTCTGCCTCCTCCGTGAAATGTGAGCCCCAGACTCGGAGGAGTGCCAACTGTGTGTGTGCGTGTGCGTGTGCGTGTGCGTGTGTGTTGTGTGCTGTGACTGCTTCTTGGCGGTCAAATACATGCAGTACCAGGAGCAGGTCTTGAAACAGACAGAACATCTGAGAAGCTAGCGGTGAACCCCGCCCCCCCCCCCCTCCCACACACACACATTTTGGATATCATGTTATAGAAATGACTTGGTCACATTCCCAGAGTAACCACACACAAAATAGGCCTAGTGTTAACTTTTTACTAAATATTTGCGATTGCTGAAGTAGTTTTGCTGAGCTGTGAGTTTTGCTCATTTAAATATGCTCCTGATCAAGCAAGTCATGTCGTTCCCTGATATATCAACGCCCGTTCTCCTCTATTCTCATGCTCCTTCATCTGGTGGTGGCAGGCAGCGCCATTCTCACACACCATCGTTGCATATTAATGACGATGTTACTACACACGTGCACTCGGAGATGCCTTCCCTTTGTGTGTGTGTGTGTGTGTGTGTGTGTGTGTGTGTGTGTGCGTGTGTACACAGACCTGTAGGCTGGCGTATAGGCTTACACCCGGCGGGATGTTCTCCGCTGACAATGGCTGGTATAGGCGCAGCGCGGGTAGCATAGATAAATGGCTATCTGATGCAAAGCCCACCGAGCGGTTTCCATGCAGGTACTCCGCTTAGCCAGGCCCTTCCAAAAAGTTGCCATTAATATTTAAACCGGCAATTTGCTTCGTCTTCTTTACAATGACAATGACATAACACCGGCCTATTTCCCTGTTGGACACGCATCAGGGATGATGCGTGTTCACCGATGATATTGCTTTCAATAGTTTGCCTATTATGCTGCTCTGCTCTGAAGTAGTTGTGGAGTGCATTTTAAATAAGGCTGTGTTGTGGCCTGTCAGGCCCACCTGTCCGCTTTGCCGCTGTGTGTGGCTGCTGATGTATTCCTATAATGTATGCTATGTTTATTATAATATATGGGATGTAATGTAAGCCTCAAGATTTGCACTGTACAGCTCCACTGTAATAATGGCTGTTTTTTTGTATAACAGTGGACATCGATTTACAAATACATTGAATAACAACAAAATGTTGTTTGGAACAATTTAATCTTCCTATTTATACCTATGATTGTATCTGACACTTGTGCGCGCACACACACACACTGTGTTTATAGCTTTCTGTGCCACACACATCAGGCTGGTCTCATAAAACGTTTGCATGATATCTTATGAAAAGTTATGCACAATTTTTCAGAATGTTTTCGTGTAATCCTACGAATGTCCAGCACCCCTAACACAACCCGAACCTTAACCTTAACCTTAATAATAATAATAATAATAATAATAATAATAATAATAATAATAATAACAACAATAACAATAATAATAATAATTTAAATAATCCTACCTTCCGGGTGTCCATGGCGACCCATTGTTTTTGTTCTTCACTGCGGGGGCTTGCGTAGGCGCACTGATCGCTGGACATTCGTAGGATTATGCACAAACAATTGTGGACATTCATAGGATTATGCACAGAAAAACATTTTCATAAGATATCCAAAGAGCCGTTGTATGAGGATACGTTGCACATATGCACAAACAGTGTGTGTGTTGTTCACACAGTCTGAACTTTCACTAGTTAAAGTGAGCCAGCTGTTGGCCCCTACCAGCTCCCCTGTGTGTCTGGGGCCCAGGGGGTCAAGCCTGGGTCAGCCCCACTGGAGTATGGGGGGGGTAGTGCTGTTGTGTTTCCAGTGGAGGTCTAACTGTCACATCTGTACAGCAGTAGGGTTCCACCATTATGACAAAAGTGATAATTGCGATTATTTTGCCCGACATTATGATTAGCAGTTTATCGATTCAATTAATATTCTGTGGCGCCTACCGTATATAAAATATATATATATATTAACAATTGCTGAGTTGTAACTTTTGTAAAAAATCTGATTTATTTACGTTTTTTATTAATACATGTATTGCAACCTTTCCTGATTTAGCTAATTGCAGAGTTTGTATGTGTGTGCATGCTACATATTCATATACAGATCATGCATGCTTCTACATGTGCGCCAGTCAGTTGTGTTGCAAGTGTATGCAAATGTGCAGTCGAGTGATAATTGCATCATACAATTACGTGATACCTACACTGTGAACACATGCATGATGTGACAGATTATTGGGTGTGAACAGATTTCATTTAAGAAGTAGGGAGGAAACTTGAGACCTTAAGGAGGGAAAGGGTTAAACGTTCAGTCTAATAATGCCACAGAGACACCTCCACAAAACTGTCCTCTGGACCCACTTAGGAGTGGACATCACCGGGTTGAGTTCTTCTGCCAGCAGCACAGACAACAAAGCCCCGTCTATGGGAAGAGAGTGGCCTTGGCTTTCCTTAGCCCTTGATTAGAAATGCAACTCTCAACAATAAACGGCCATTCTCTTCCCTATCTTTCTAGCTGTGTTCACGACGCACGCTATATCGCTGTATTCCCATGGGAAATCATACAGCTTGTGTGCGTTCCCTGACCTGAGCAGCATCATGTTGTCGTTCAATAATGTGTTATTATTATGGTTATGCATTATTTTACACTTTTACACAACAGGCACAAGTTTCTCATGAGTACGACTCAGGGGTGTCGCCGTTAAGGAAATGGGTGTGGCTGTGGGTGGGTGTGTGTTTGGGTGCCGCAAAGGAGAAGTGGCCGGGAATCAATAGACCCTTTTCACAGTAAAAACACAGGTGTAGCTCATCACATTATTTATGGGTGCGTTTCATGAGAACTAGTTTGAGCCAGGTCCTTATACAACCCCATAGAATCAACATGTCCTCACTCAGGGGCATCTAGGCCTACATGGCAAGATGTGTGTGCAATAAAAGCCAAAACGGCGGCACCAGGATGGGTGCCCGATAGTTTAGTCTGTGTCTGTTGTCCCGCACTAAGCAGCTTAGCGGGAGGATTACCTGAGGGTAGAGGCGAGGTTTCGGAGCCCGCGCAACGGACGGCTGAATGCATAGACGGCCGGCACAGAGCTGACATCTGCAGCAGTGTGTGTTGTTGTCCTTGTTGAACCCTATAGCACCTCTGGCGCACACGCACGCACGCAGGCGCGCACGCACGCACACACACACACACACACGCACGCACGCACGCACGCACGCACGCACACACAGCTGACATTGGTAAAAAAAAAAAGGTAAGAGGTGGGAAACGAGTCTTTCTGACGTTGACCCTCAGTGACAACAGAAAGAATGGAGAGAATTGTCTTTTCTGTGGTCGCCCAGCGGTGATAGACGGACTGTCTGGCCTGTTGTCCATTTACAGTATAGGAATCAGCAATAGGACTGCTACTGACCGAAATACCCCATGCCTCGTCTACTGTCTCTCGCTCTGTCTCTCTCGCTCCGTATTTATTTAATTGTATTTTAGTTTAGGATGCCTTTTTTTCAATACGTCTGTCATGTTGTCTGTGCTGCTCTGGTGGGTGGTTTGCTAAAATAGCAGAAACTGAGAACTTCAGAATGCATGACTCACCGAGCCGTGAATACAACAGGTTTTTAGGACAAATTCAGGTTCCCCAGCAACAGGTCCTGTAGGTTCATAGGAAAGCGGTGCGTGTGTCCCTGCGTTTGTGTGGTTATGTGCCAGGCCCTAGTGCTCTAATTACTACACCGATTCCTCTGCACCCAATTAAGGTCGGAGCTGGTTTGTTATTGGATATATAATGGCTGTGTTCACGCTTTAGTCCCCCTCTCTCTCTGTCCATTGTGTCCTCTCTCTCTGTCCGTTCTGTTCTCTCTCTGTCTCTCTGTCTCTCTGTCTGTACTGTCCTCGCTCTCTCTGTCTGTACTGTCCTCGCTCTCTCTGTCTCTACTGTCCTCTCTCTCTCTCCGTTCTGTTCTGTTCTGTCTGTCTGTCTGTCTGCTCTGTCCTCTCTCTCTCTTGTCAAGCTATATTTCATTCGGTATTGTTTGGTTCCCTCGGGGACTTAAGCCAAGTGCTCTCTCCTTGATGAGCTTTTCCTAATTAAACAAAGTGTGTTTCACTCTTATCCGTATGTCCATCCATCCATCCATATATCCATCTATTTTTCCCCCCATCCAACCATTCCATCCTTTAGTTATGTATCACAAGAGCTGTGTCCAGCTGTGTCCTGGATTAATTGCATTGGTTGCAATGGCGATGACCAAGTGTGTGTGTGTGTGTGTGTGTGTGTGTGTGTGTGTGTGTGTGTGTGTGTGTGTGTGTGTGTGTGTGTGTGTGTGTGTGTGTGTGTGTGTGTGTGTGTGTGTGTGTGTGTGTGTGTGTGTGTGTGTGTTCCTGCCTGTGTGGTATTTGTCGGCAGCGAGTGATGGTGACCAGAGCCTCATCTCCTCAAGCGCCTATTAATGAGCGAGAGAGAGACAAAGACCTGCTGTGTATTCACGGGAGAAAAAAAAAACCTAGAGTAATTAGATGAGACATTGAAACATTTGAGAAATGGGTGCTAAAACGTGTACGTGTGTTTTGTACCTTTTGTCATGGAGCCAAAAACACCAATGAAGTTGGCTCAACAAACGTGTGAATGAAAGTTCACTTCTGAAAACGATGAATGCTTGCTAGTAAAACTGGCTGCGCGAATGCAAACTCTCTAAAAGCTTGTTTTGTGTGAAGCAGTTAGTCTTTGCGAAAGGTTCTCACTTTAAAGGATTAACTTGGAAAGTAAAATTAGTGTGGATACAGAGAGAGATGGGTGTGTCAATCAGGATGGACCTGTTCCCACCCTTGATCACATGCATGCACACTCAGTTAGGATGTGGTTCGCTGTGTGTGCTGCTTCGCTGGTCAGAGTGCACCATCTAGTGGTGACATGTTGTCATTGCACCCACTCAAAAACCCCTGAATAGTGCAAACAGGTCAGTGCTGTTGTTAATTGTAATTTCAAGGTTATTTAATAGAAGTGTTTTCGTCATTGTCTCTCATTGTATTTTGTTTCTGTGTGTTGTCCTTTTGTTTGGATTTTCCCAGGGACGCCGTGTGTGGTGAGCCATAGGTCATAAATACAGGGTGGGAGTGCGACAAGCCTGTAGGCAAAGCACCAAACCAGAGTTTCAGGTCCACTCCGCTTGTCATAGTTGTGTGCGTGCATGTATCCAGGTATATTTCCGAGTGGCAGGTTTGTTTTGTTCGCTCTTTAATAATAGACCTGGTGCAGCTGTGCTTTTAAATATCGGTGTGTGTGTGTCTGTGTACACGGCATTGTGTGTTTCCCTTGCCAAAATACTAAGCCGGTAAGTCTGCGTCCTCCTTTTTTGTGTCCTTCCAGGGCAATGATTTCATAATATTTCATAAGCTGCTTATATGTCTTTTACTATGCAAACAGATGTGGAGAAAACCGTGACTGTCGGGGAAAAGTTGTGACCTGCAGTACGCCAGACAGCTTAAGCGTCTGCAGGTGCTTTGTGGAAACGGCTGAACTTTGACCTTTCAGAGAGAGAAGTCCCAGGCATAACCCTTTCCCCCGAAACTGCCGCAGTTCATAAAAGACAGCAAGGGGTGGTGTAGCAATGTCTCATGAAACAGGTTTCCACAGCATCTATATATATATATATATATATATATATATATATATATATATATATATATATATATATATATATTAGGGCCGGGACTCGATTAAAAAAAATAATCTAATTAATTAGAGGCTTTGTAATTAATTAATCGCATATAAATATTTGACCTGAGAACAGTGAGAAGTAATTTTTTTCACATGGATTTTTAGTATACCATTGAATAATGACTGAATACATAAGCTTAAGCAACACAAATATTGTTTATTTTTGTTCAAGTCCAACAGACCAGTGCAATGGCATATTTAGAAATATAGTACATTTCAGAAATTCAGGTAGCCTATAGGTAGGTAGACCTTCTGTAAACTATAATACTTTGTTTTTTTAAGTATAATAACACACCCCGGACCTACGACCGGCGCGGGGGGGGGGTGTATGTGTATATATATATATATATATATATATATGTATATGTATATATACATACATACATACTACATACATACATACATACATACATACATACATACATACATACATACATACATACATACAGCTAGCAGGGAAGGGAATAGGTTTCAGGGGATGGGCTGTGAAGTTACAGGTTGGACTTACAAGAGCTTGTGCGCTTGCCGTCAAACATCGCATATGTGGGAGATCAGCACCCATTATTTTGCATTTACAAAAGCTTTGTTTTTTATGTGGAAAATTCAGGATGACATGAGCAGCACAAGGCAGCTTAAAACCCACATCATAAAAACACAACTGCCTGACTGTAAAACAATAAACCTGTCCTTTGCCAGAATATCCTTTTTGTTCAATCAAAGCAAAAGTTATTCAACAGTGAATACATGAGCTCATCTATTCTTCTCTCTTCTCCTCTTCTGTCCTCTCCTCCTGTGTCCTCTCCTCCCTTCTCCTCTCCTCTCTTATCTTCTCTTCTCCTGTCCTCGTCTCCCTTCTCCTCTCCTCTCTTCTCCTTTCCTCTGCTCCTCTCCTCCCTTCTCCTCTCCTCGCTGCTCTTCTCCTGTCCTCTCCTCTCCACCTCTCCATTTCTTTGTATATAAAATAACGGCCCTTGTCATCTTGCTGTACCAATGGAGGAGACCATGATTATAAATAGATGAATGTCTGTCATGGTTCTGTGCCTGAGAGGTACCAGGTTGGCTCTTTAAACACGTCAACCCTTCGCCTGTTAAACTTGAAACGAAGTCCCTCAGCCAACAGCCAACAACCCCGTGATGCGTGGCTGCGTTTCCCTGTGAGCCGAGAGAAAGACCTTTCTCTACTATGGATTTTGTGAGTTTTTCCACAGAGTGAGGGCTTTACCTTGACGGCGCCACTGTCCGACGGCTTTTCACCAATTTTTTTCTTCTTCATTCTGCTTTTTTGAAACATTTTAACACTTTTTTCCATTTTCCAAGTGTCACTGCGATGAACATTTCTTTTATCTGTGGTTTTTATACACTGCAATTATGCGTAGCCCCCAGAAAGTAAGTGTGTGTGTGTGTGTGTGTGTGTGTGTGCGTGTGCGTGTGTATAAGCGAGAGGGAAACTGGTAAATGCACACGTTTGTGCATGTGTAATTGAATGTTCCCCTTTACCACAGTTAGAATATGCTGCTCTTATAACTTTGTGTGTGTGTGCGTGCGTATGGCTGTAACTCTATATGCATCTGTCTGTCTCTCACTTTGCAATTTGCGGTCCCCACAGCCCCCCCATGTGATGTAGAGTAGCTGAAATACAAATTGATTTTACATCCAATCTGTCCTCGCATCAGCCCAAGAACAACACGACCACCACCACCACCACCACCTCCTTCTCCTTGTCTCCTCTAGGCTAACGGCGCACAATGGGGCTTGAGGTATCGAGGGAAGTCACTCGAATAACACTAGTCTTGTTTAAATCCGTTGTAGTTCATAATTTACAGATACAGAGGCATCATCAGCAATTGCAGATGTCCAAAATAAAGAGATGCCAACGCTCTCGGCATAGAAAAATAGGCTGTGCCTATTCAATGTTTTCTAAACTGTATTGTGTAAGTGTAATTTTATATGAAAAATCCAATATGTGCTTAAGTGCCTCGCTGTGTAAAACGACAACCCCCCCCCCCCCTCCCCCACGGCATAAATATTCACTCTCCTCGTTTATCCACTGGTGGATGGACTCGGTCCACCAGTCGAAAACAAGACGTTGAGCTCTCGAAAACCGCACGGCCGTTAATGACAGTGCAAGTGCCCAATCACACGCAGTGTCTGAGGCCTCTGTGGTCACCGCACAGGATCGAGTAGACGGGGGAAACTCTGATACGGTTACGCGATCAGGGATTAAATGTCCAAGCGACTATCAGGGGATTCGGAAATGTCCAAGCGACTATCAGGGGATTCGGAAATCCAACAAGACATGACAAACTTTCTTTGATCATTTCAAATCTTGAGTATTGTTTTTCTTTTTGGCTAGTTTTGTTTTCAGGCCAACGCTGGGCTTTTAGAAAGAGTTGGTTGTTGGTGGATAATTCAAATGTGGAGATCAGCAGATCTTCAAACCATCTGGTATGGTCCGTTCTCCACACACATCTACTATATCTTCATAGGATATCGGCAATTGCATGCAGAATAATACTCCGTTCATTTACTACTCTATCGTGCAACGGCACGGGATGGCTATTGCCCGCTTAGAAAAGAGTTTCCTTCCTTTTCCACTGGATCTTTTTCACAGGTTTGCGTTAGGGCTAAGGGCCGTCGAGCGATTTAAGAAGTGGTCTCAGACCGCGATCGTGACGCAAGGCTTTACAAGAAAAACCTTGAAATGTACTTGTTCCCAAACCACTGGATGTGTAACAAGAGGAGACACCTCTGAGATAGAAAGGGGTGCGAGATGGATGATCATCAATAACCATCAACGATGGAAGATCATCAATCGCCGCGTCATCCGTGTTGAGAGGCCATCGTATCTGCAGATGAAGAAGCCATCTAGCCAAGGCATCCCGTCACCGGCGGTAACCCAAGCAGGTGTGACGGAGAAAGCGGGGCTTTGGATGTCCGTTCGGTCACGCGAGGGAGAGATTTGCTGTCGGTGTCACGGTTGCAGCGGGACCCCTAAACACCTCCCAGAATCCAGTCTTCCTGTCACCGACCTGGGTGAGAAGTCCACCGTTGGCCGACACCGACGGCATTCCCAGCGGTGGTCTTCGGCGGCCCTGATTGGCAGGGCTTCAGACCCTCTGTACGCCGTCGGAGAGCTTCCTCCGGCCGTCCAGCGTTCACAGGGAGGCGGCGGCGGCGTGTGTGCGCAACCACTCAAGCCTGCGTGGAGCGTGGTATCGGTTTCCTCGCGTCATGCTTTGGAGCGTCTCAATTTTCCCCTTTTTCCATTTCAGCTGTGCTGTGTGGCCTCCCGGGTCTCCTAGTTTTATTTCATATGGGCGAAGAGCATGTGATGTCTGCTGGAGGGGAACGCGAAGCCGGAGTTTGACGATAGAAATCTGACTTTGTATGACCTTGATTCGGATTAGATTAGGAAATATGTTGCAGCCTCTCCCCACGCTCAATGTCGTGAAAGGCCTTTGTGTGTTTCCCGACGTCAGTCATCCTTTCTCAATTCTGGTTTTGCCCCCCCCCCCCCCCCCCCCCCCCCCTCGCCACATGGCCTCATCAACATCCAGCTGAGAGTCTGATGGCTCCACCTGTGTTGGGCCCCTGGGTGATCGACCCACTGGCCTCCCTTTGTAAAGACAGGAAGAATAACTGCCCTCGATGGCTTCCACCCCCCTCTGTCTTGAACCCTGGATCTGTCCATCAAACTACCCACCTTCGAGCTATTTTCTCTTCAAATACCGATTCAACCTCAGGTTTCACACGCAGAACAAGACAAAGCGGCTATAGACAGATTGAGTTTTTTTTTTGTTTTAGTCGATTATTATTTTTTTTTTCAGTTAAGTTGCGTTGAATGCGTTTCATTTCTGGTTTTCCCCAGTCACTTTTGATGTCCATTTCCCCCTGCAATGTTCTAGGATGACCACTAGATGGTGCCAACACCATTGTACAAGAAACCCAGACAGAGGAGCGCACCTCTCCTATCAATCTATGGATCACAAATCCAGTCAAGCTCCCTTTACTCCATGGTGGCCATGTGATTCTGAGCAGGCCAAGCCGAAACAGATCGTTCCGGCAGCAGGGAATGTTTCTTTAAGTCTGTCTGTTACAGTCCTTTTGGGCACTGTAAAATGGCTCAGGTTTTCCCAGTACGGCGGCACGCTTCCTGGCCCTTAAGGGTTCCCTCAATGGAAAGATGGATCCTTACTTAAGATGGGGAATATTCGGTCATCGGTCAACCTCTTCCCCCGCCACCCCACCCTTTTGGATGCAAAAAATGGCAAACGGCTGAGGGAGCAGCGAGGTCTGGGCTTCGGAGTGGCTCGGCTCCCCCAGCCCCCGGGTCCTGCTTCTCCTGTCTTTTTTCTTTCTTTTGTGATTGGAAGTCTGTCCTTCCAATCACAAAAGGCTTATGGCAAAAACGTGCGACGGTGCTCTGGGTGAAACACCAAGCGGATTAGGCATGGGATTGATTCCTTTTGCCATGAGCTCAGCTCCCGTTGGGGCTTTGGTCCCCCCTGTTGACCCAGGGGCTGCTGGAGAGATTCTGCGGTTACGACCCTAACCTCTCGCTCTCTCTTTGCCGACCCCATTTAATCAATTTTATGGACGTCCACAGAGTGTTGAACACCATTGCACTTTTGACTGCACCCGGTCTGGTAATTTTTTTTGTCGTTTAGATGTTGAAACCTTTTTTTCCTTCCTCTCTAATGCAGAATGAAGTATAACCTGGCTATGCCTGGCCTGCATATTCCCTGCCAATAGCACAAATGAGCCCATTTTGGTATTCACCTCTAATATTTCCTCCAATATTAGCAGTGTAGACCTATGGTTCGAAATTGGTAGTGCAACACATTAATTCTCCAAAACAATAATTTGTTCGGAAAAGTGTTTTTGCACTTTAATTTCTCTTACTATACAACTATACATCTTTTATACACTGCCAAATAAATTAAACAGTGACTCCCTCTGATTTCCCACTCCGCAGGCCAGATGATTTGTTTTATACTTTCCTGTGTTACCTTATTCACCAATGCGTCCACTTGGCTCCTCCGAGCAGCATTCCCGGTCCAGCGTGTCGGACAGACAAACAAACCTGCAGGGATGGTGCTGTCTGTGTGCGTGCGTGGGCCACTGCCCCAGATGAATTACTCCTCAAAATCTCTGGGTGGTTTCACATACACACACATGAAGCTGTGTGCCAAGAAACCTTCATAAGATTGTTTGGGTTTGTGTGTGTGTTTTTTTTGTTTGTTTCTAAGGAAATGCCGTCCTAATGTGTTGTCGGATACACTTTCTGGGCTGCTCAGGATGAATGGGAAGCCATCTTATTATGGCAAAGGGCTGGAAACCTCACCTTTTGACCTATGCAGATGCAAAGACGATATGTCAATATTGTCTTGTGTCCACAGTCTTTGGGGAGGGTGAATTAAAATGGGTGTATGTGTTGTTATATACCTTGCATCTGCTGTAGCCATCTGTTTGGCTCCCTGTCTGAATGGACTGATTCACAGCATATTATCTCACCGCAGGTCCTCTCACTGTAGGAAGTCAAGGCAAAGGTCCGCTATGTGCTGCATAATATGATCTTGGAAAATAAATGTACAGTAGTCTGTTAATATGAGTATGGCGCCATGTTGAGAAGCTGAATAATATTGATTGGGGCAAATGCACATGATGACACAGGAAATAGTGGAGGGGCACAAGGCCAGAAATGTCCCCTGGTGACACACAGACAGACACACACACACACACAGGCCTGATTGCTGCATAACAGTAGCAACACCTGCAATAGTTGGCCTGCAGTACCCAAGACCGGACGTAATCCCCTTGGAGAGAGAGAGAGAGACACACACTCCACACACTCCAGACATGATCTGGTTTGTGGGCTGTCTCTCTAAGTGTGTGTGTGCTGGGGGGTTTTATTGTGTCTTTGTGCGTGTCATTCCGTTACTCAGTTGCACGCCAACACCTTTTTAATGTGTTGTTTAGATGAGCCATTCATCCTGCATGATCGTGTGTTTGTCTAATATTGATTTGCTATCTCACCTGGGTGGGCTTGCCAATGCTCTTTCCCAGCGCTACCCTGTTATATTTCTAGTTGTTGTTTTGCTATTCGCCGACCTTGTGTTTCCACCAGAATGTAAGGGTTTAGAAAGCTCCACTCGTCCACACATCGCTGTGTGTGTGCGTGTGTGTGTGTGTGTGTGTGTGTGTGGGGGGTGGGGTGGGGGGGGCATACACATGCAGAATCAGGGCTGGATGTGAAATTGAGGTGTTTGGTTGTAAACACCCAGGGATCACTTGTGAATTTGCGATCAAAGCTCACGCCTCCGGATGCTCACACAAACACAGCATGTACAGAGAACATGTGTGCACTCCCAGTGCTTTGCATTGTACCATTTCCACTGCAAGGAAATGCATTCTTCACAGAAATAATCTTCTTTAAATAATCTGTTTTTAAACACGGGTGTGAACATGAAGTATGAACGAGTATAACTGTATGAAGGTTAAGCAAATATATGGAAGAAATGAACAGCAGTAAACCGTTGACGCAGAACACGATACACTTAAAAACGGGGTGCATTTGGGAGTGTTCTAGCATGGTCTCAAACCATTGAGTTGATGCTATGTAGGTTAAACTATCTATTTGATTGATTGCATCGAATCAGGTTGATTAAGTTTTATTATCGGCCCTAATGAGTTATGGTGTAGACTTCACCCGGGGACAAATATTTTCAGAGTTGACATAACTGTATGGTGGGTTCAATAATTAATTAATTCATTTTCTTAGCAGCAGATGAAGCGTTAAGTAGTGTTATTTTTTTAGGGCCTCGACGGACAAAAAAAAGTGGGCTGAATCCAAACAGAAATATAAGTTGACACGCGGGTTAAGATTTACCACGTCATTTGCAGACGGTATCGGCCGCTAAATTCCATCAAGTTCTGACCAAATTACAAAATGAAAACATATGTAGTGTTACTCCGTTTCTGAGACGAAGCATTTGTTACATTTGTTATCGTTTCTAAAGTTTCTACTGGTAAGATCGCTGTGCGAATTGAAAGTCCTCTTGGATGGGCCAGGTTTTAATGTGGGGGGGGGTGGTTTTCCTTCATGTTTGGTGCCAATCCCAGACTCATATGTCTTCAAAGCTGTTTGTTCAGATACAAAATCTTTGATGAATACGTGAAGAAAAAGGGAACTCGGTCCCTTTGGATCATAAATGTCACACAATACATTGGCAATAGATTTGGCTAGTTTGGCACAAAGAAAGATTTATATACCCATAAATTAGGGTTTCTCCAGAATGGTGAAAGGGAGTGAAACGTATATCAGCGCTGTGCTACAAGCTTCTTGTTCCTTTCTTATCCATTATGTTAGAAAATACATAGCCTACAAACCAGTTTGTATTTGGAAAATAAATTAACCATAATAAATTATAGGTGAGAGAGGTGACAAATAAGCATTTCCAGCCAGTCCATTTTAACATGCAGTACAAGAAGAACAGCAAGTGTGGATAAAAGTGCTCCACTAAAATGTAAAAATACATTCCAGGAATCAGTATACGTTACAATTCAGTGCCTTCGAGAACAGTAGTAGACAGTAGTAGATACTGTGTGTTTTCAGCCATACATCTGACGGTTGACCATTGACGGTTGGTATGACCAGTGTTGAGACATGTCTTCATAAGTTGTGTATTGTATTATATTTTCAAGGCCTTCAGTGAACCAACATTTGGTCTTGGCAATTTGCTATCTTAGGCGTGTTTACTTTAGAAAAAGTCAAACACACACAGTGTTTACAATATGGAGCTACAGTAAAGAGAATATAGTGTAATGCCCCCCCCCCCCCCCCCCCTGTAACACATTCCCACCCACACACTCACACAGAGTCTCTAGTGTGTGCACTGATGCGTGTGGCCATTCTGCCTTCTCACACTGGCCGTCTGCACTCTGCTCTCTCCACAGGGCTCCATGGCATAACACCGTGGCTTGACACCGCCCAGCGACCCTCCTTCCCCCTCCAATTTCCCCCCTCGGCGAGGAGCCACTGAGCTGTAGCTACCGCTGAAGGCCCCCGTCCGACGAAGACCAGGAGGCGGTCAGCGACGGCCCCCCCCGGGAGCCATGCCCGCCCTGGCCACCTCGGCAGGCCCTGAGCCAGGTAAAAAAACTAAAACAAAATGAAAGCAACAAAAAGGCGCTTAAAGTGGCGTGCCTCACTCACTAGGGTTTAATGTAGTGGTGACTGCTAGAAGTTCATGGATGGCGCTATAGCGACCGTAGTGCTGAAATGCAGGCTTTCTGTTGATACCAGCGAGGATTGATACCAACCAGTAAGATGATTTTTCTGTTGTTTTTTTGCCATTCAACAAAAAAAGGTCAGTATTTATTTTGAGGTCACACATGCTCTCTCTCTCTCTCTCTCTCTCTCTCTCTCTCTCTCTCTCTCTCTCTCTCTCTCTCTCTCTCTCTCTCTCTCTCTCTCTCTCTTCCCCCCTCCCCTTAATTGGGTGTGTGGAACGACCCTCCTGAGTGATCTGCAGCCCAGTTTAACGCCCATTTAGAATGGATATGTTGCCATTAACCTTCTGCAGCTCCTTAGATCTGTGTAAATACAGGAGAACTGTGCTGAAAAATCTCTCTTCACACTAGAAATGTAGAAACACACACACACACTCAGTCCGCTGGCATTGCAAACTCTTCCAATAACAATTGACCATGTTTTGCATGGGTCCCGTCCTATTCACACAATGAAAACACATGCATGAACACACACACACACACACACACTCCCAATCCCACTGCTCTTTTTCTTTTCCGCACGAGTAAGTGATTATTGACTGCAGTCTGTCTTGGGTTTGATAAGTGCTGGTAAATCAGAGCTCCCTTCTAGTCGGAGAATACAAACAGCTGCCACACGATCTATTTTCGCTCGTACAAAATAGCTTACAAACTGGCGTGCGCAAATTTACCGCTAAATAAAAACGCGAGCGTGGTATTAAGTGCAAAGATTAACGTCTGGGGTGCTCAGACGTACGCTATACTCCCTTTTCCCCCCTCCCCCACCGCATTACGAGGTGTGTGTGTGTATGTGTGAGAGATAATAGTGTGATGTCAGGCCTGTCAACACGGCGAGGACCGCCAGAGGGTCACAACCTCTCCCATCACGAACACTGTCCTCCTCTCAAGTCAGCTTTAATGGCCCACTACGTCATCACACACACACACACACACACACACACACACACACACACACGCACACGTACACGCACACAACCTTTTTTCAATTTGTCAAACAAGGGAACAAACAGATGTGTGTGTGCGTGTGTGTGTGTGTGCGTGCGTGTTTAGGGGTCAACTGGGGGCAGAAGTGAACTCCCGCTCTCTGATGGATAAAAAGTGTGTGCACATCAGCGTGTCCAGACAGTTTTTTTTCATGTTATCATTATTATTATCATTATTATATATTTTTTTTGTCCTATGCATCTCCCCGTTGGGGAAATGTGGAACAGACAAGAGTAGAAAGCCAGACCATCAATTACGATTAGAAGTCATTTCAGGCAATTACTGGGCTGGGATTCTGGTTTCCAAACGAAACATGTAACGGTCTAATTCCTTCAGCACATCTTCAGCGTTTTGTCGTGTGTGTGTGTGTGTGTGTGTGTGTGTGTGTGTGTGTGTGTGTGTGTGTGTGTGTGTGTGTGTGTGTGTGTGTGTGTGTGTGTGTGTGTGTGTGTGTGTGTGTGTGTGTGTGTGTGTGTGTGTGTGTGTGTGCACGCAGTGTTACGTTTGAGTCTCAGCCACAGAATGCAAGAGCCATTGACGGCAACACATGGATGATTGCTGTGTGTCTTCTTAGAACGGTCAAGACTGTTTGTCAGGATTAACACCAGCAGACCAAGATAAGTAAAGAAAAACCATGTAAGATACATAAATATTCATTGTAATTTTAGCCAAGCAGTGTATTGGTTTTTGACCTAATAGTCTTTATTTTACTTATAGCACTTACCAAAAAGTATGAACAGAGTTAACATTTAGGAAGTCAACTCTACTCAACCATCTATATTGCATAGATAGATACCTAGTTGCCATAGACATTTAGTTGCCAATATGTCACCCAGTTTTATGTTGCCACACATACAGGCATAATAAGGTACTTTCTGCAAGCCTGTCAATCTTTCCCCTTAATTTTATAGTTTTACTAAATTTGTCCATCTTGCCCATCTGAGGCGTCGTCCAATTCTCGTCTGTTAAATAAGGACCCCCAGCGTACCTCTCTGATTAAGCTCAACAAGTGAACTTGTCTCGAAGCTCGACTGGAATCATTTGCATAGAGGCCTTCGCAGGCACTCTGCAGTGTTGCGCGGTCGAGGACCGCGTGTTTGGGCTGGAGTGGAGGCAAGCGGCAGGTGACTGACGCGTTTATGCCTCTCTATCAGTGGGTCTAATGGGCCACCAGCAGGGGCTTCTGGGGAGCTCAGTGGGAGCAAATGGCATGGCAGGCTTCCCACCCACGCCGGCTCTGAAAACACTACTCGCATGTGTTAGCGTGCACATGGCATGCACATGCTCACACGTGCACACAAACACACGCTAACACATGCACACACACACGCACACACGCGCACACACACACACACAAACACGGACACATTGTACCGCTGAAATTTGCTGATCAAATAACTGGTGCTACAGAACAGGGACGTATAATGGGGAAAATATTCTCTCTATTAAAGGCCAGAGCATGACACTTCATATGTGGTGTGTAGGTGTGTGGCTCCTAAAATGTTCATTATGAAAGTGTTTGGAGAGTAAATACAAGTGGCAGATGGATGGAGTGCTCATAGTTTCTCTCTCTCTCTCTGTCTCACACACACACACACACACACACACACACACACACACACACACACACACACACACACACACACACACACACACACACACACACACACACACACATATATATATATATATATTCCTGGCTGTTGCTTACTCTCCCTTTTGACTGGCCCAAATAAACAACGTGAATTAAGGTTCTAATAAATGAAACCAAATAGTGAGAAAATAAACCTGTTACACAATAAAATGTTGGAAAACTGGCTTTCCAACGTGACCGGTGGGGATAACGGGGCTTGCCGTGCCGGCGTTTGGGTTTCCAAAGGGCACGTTATATGGTTCCTTTCATGCAAAGCTCTTTTTGTTTGACTTTGTTTGTGCAGCTTTTTAAATGAGATCTATAGCGCTTGATGATACTGACCCTGTGTGCTGCTGCTGTGTGAGACAGACTTTGTCCGAGGACATTAGCCTGTCCACCAGGGCTTGAAAACGAAATTATTTTTCAATCGTTCCGCTCCGAACAGAACCGGTATATTTAACGTTTTCGTTCTTGCGTTCCGCCACCAACATATCGTTCCTGAACCGGTTCGGAACGTAAAATAACGTTTGTTCTTAACGTTCCGGCAGTGTTATTGGGCCTCCGCGGTGTGTTACTATTGCGGCCCCCCCCCCCCGCCGGCCGTAGGTCCGTGGTGTGTTACTATTGCGCACCCCCCGTCGGCCGTTACTATTGCGCGTCCCCCCCCCGCGGTGTGTTACTATTGCGCGCCCCCCCGTCGGCCCGCGGTGTGTTTGTGTTACTATTGCGGGCATAGACATATATACATAGTATACATGTATATCTATGATTGCGGGCACCCCCGCCGGCCGTAGGTCTGCGGTGACGCTCGAACGTGAACGTCGTTTTACGGCAGCGGAAGATTTACGACAGCCAGCATACAGACAGTAAACAGACAGTGAGCAACGGACTTCACATGATATTATTCACAACTCGGATTAATTTAATGAAACCCATTGATTCTTTTGACCGGTGGACCCTTACGGACTTAAGGAATATAAACAATGCAGGAACGGACACACACTGTAGGCCTACGGACTTTATGATCGCTTCAAAAGTTGGAAGTCAGACCTTTTCCCCGTCTCTCTTGTTTACCGGTAAGTCTGGATGAATTATGCGTTGGTGTTCATAGTTTGTGTTAAATGAACTGAATGATTTATCTGTGGAGAATCTAACTGATCTAACGATGTGCGTTATGTCCATATGGACAGACGTTTAAACGGTTACCGTATCTTTGTGTAGGTGATCTAAACGGCTTAAGTCGTTCAAGAAATAATTTAGATAAAATCCAGATCCGGCCTCAATTGGAGACCTGCGTTTATTTGTCAAAACGTGTCGCCACACCCCTGCGTCTATTAGGGACCCCGCTTTTATTGGAAGTTTTACGGTATATAGAGAACGAAAAAAAAACGTTATTAACCGGTTTTGGGGATTTCAGAATAACGTTTCTGTTCCGGAACAGTTGAAGACCATTTGGTTTTCGTTTCCGTTTCCGTTCCTCGTAAAATTCCGTTCGTTTTCGGTTTTCGTTTTCGTTCCTTGAACCGGTTCGGAGCCCTGCTGTCCACACACCTGCACATATGCAGGCACACACAAAAGGTCTTGTCTGTGTGTGACACACACACACACACACACACACACACACACACACACACACACAGGGTCCAAAATTAACTTTTAGAATTTTGTCTTTTTACCTGCCAGTGTTGCAAAAATCTACTGACCAGCAAATTGTTTTTTAATATGCAACTGTTGAGTGTGTTGTTGATAGCTGGTTTACAGCCTCACCTGGCCCAGGTCAGACTGATTAAACTCTGAGGCTGGGTGGGACTGCACATCTGTGGTGCATGAGCAATCATGGCACCCAGGATAAACCATCTATCACCACACACACTCAGGAGAGAGCCACTGTCATGGCAGCATGTTACATCTGCTCGGCAAATACCATCTTGCCATCTCGAATAAATGCATTCTACAACATCTACCTTTGTCCTGTGTCGGAGGGCCCCAGCAAACGCCACTAAGGTGCCGTCTGGCAGGAGCAACTGCCACACTGGCGCCCAACGTGGGGCTTCTCCGACCAGGAAGGCACATGGAAGGGCTGCCCAAACCCGCTCTGGAGTCACCAGCCACGGTCAGGGACAGCCACCTCAGCACCGGCCCTCCTGAACGCCAGCAGAGGAGCGGGGAGGCAGCACAGCAACCACCATGGGCAACCGTCTGCGGCTAGCCTCCCCTGGATCCAGCATGAAGCAGCTCAGGCCCAGCCACACCTCTGCCAGCCAGCACCGTGGCCTCATGCTCCAGGAGATGGGGATCGTGCGCCATCGCCCTGGTGGAGGGGGGACCTACTGAGGGCTGTTCCAGGCCCTCCGTGGAGCTATGTCCACGGCCCAGCAGTCAGGCCTCCTTCCGAGCCCATCCAGCCAGCCCCTGCAAATGGCCAGTCCAGAGACACTTCCGCCAGCCGAGGCAGCAGCCCCAGGCCTCCAGTCTCCAGGATGTAGGGGGAGGGTGGGGTTGGCCTGTGACACTGGGGAGGTGGAGAGGCAGTGGGGTTTGGGGGTTGTTTATATTTTTATTTTAGGTATGGCAACCCTGTAAAGAGTCCAGGTTTTGTGTAGGTATGGTAACCCTGTTGAGAATCCAATTTGTAGGATTTTTTTTTTCTATCTGCTCGGCAAATGCCATCTTGCCATCTCCAATAAATGCATTCTACAACATCTACCCGTGTCCTGTGTGTACTGGCTTTTGCTGGGGCCCTCCGACACGGGTAGATGTTTGAGAATGCATTTATTGGAGACGGCGAGATGTAGTACGCTGAGCAGATGTTACGTGCTGCCATGACAGTGCCTCTCTCCTGAGTGTGTGTGGTGATAACTGGTTTATCCTGGGGTGCCATGATTGTTCATGCATCACAGGTGTGCAGCCCCACCCAGACCCAGAATCTAATCAGTCTGACTCAGGCCAGGTGAGGCTGTAAACCGGCTATCAACAACACACACTCCACAATAACACTGCATTTATTTTACCTGCCAAATGGTAAAATCTATCAGCCATTAACTGGTGGCAGGTGTTAATTTTGGACCCTATACACACACACACACACACACTTGAAATTACACATTTTATTTCAACTGAAATGTATCTTACTTAATCAATGTCAAGTCAGGCCCCTAGTGACACCACCGCTTCCTCCACATCCAATCGCCACTTGAAGCGATGGCCGCTCTGATGTGTCCTCCAAGTCTCTCCCCCAGAATAGTCTGGAGTCTTCTTCTCTCACACGCCCATGACAGCCGACCCTGTAGGGTGGGGTAGACAGACAAAACAACACGGCCCACGGGTATGTCCAACCCCACTCACTGCCCGGTCTTCATCTCGCGGGACCCCAACGCATCTGGCTTATGAGACTTCAGAGGTCGTTTCAGTGAGTCCAGGAGTGTCCCGGAGCGAGTGTGGGTGTGTGCTCTCGCTGTGAACCGAGTGTGGGTGTGTTTACACCTGATAGCCCCATTTCCTCCCCTGTTTTTGTAGTTAGCAGACAGTCATTTTGGCGGAGAGCGTAGGGTAGGCTTTTTTTGTTTTTTTGTGGTTTTTTTGGGGGTTTGTACGGCCGATTTAAGACCTGATGGGATTGACGTTGACGTCTCCACTGAAAGGTTCCATATTGTCCCAAACAGGATTTTCCTTTCCCTTTTGTTTGTAAGACAGTTAGATGTGCTGGTTAGACATTGTAAAAGTATTTTTTTCTAAGAAAGTAATGTCTCTACCTAAGATACTATTGAGAAACCATGGCTTTTCTATGAGCCAGTTGGGACTTTAAGTAAGTTTGAGATATCAAAGTCACAGGTGGAGCAGTGCTGGTATAAGATTTAAGTATGACGTTGTAAAAATGTCAAAAAGCTGTTGTTGGCCAAAACTCATGAACAACCAGATCAGAAGTGATATGATATTCATATGCCTTAAAGCCACTTTAATAAAAACACCCGGTTTGAAGCTAAGGGACAGAGACATGCTGGAAAATAAAAATGTAAAAATGGATTACATTTTGGTATTTGAAATCACGTAGATGTTTCTCTTACTTCAGTAAGAAAAATGCAATGATAAAAAATATGCTGGGAAAGTATGGGAAGTCTGCCTCAGGTAGCAGTATCCTTTTAATAACGAAAAACAGTTGACAATAACTGTAGAAACAAACCACTGACCATTCAGAACAGAGGTTAATTGATTTGCATATGCTTGCATACCCACTTCATCATAAAATAACAATAATAAACATGGTGGTTAAATGTTAAGGGACAGAGAGACATGGGGAAATGGGAAAAATTATCAATTCATTTTTGGTACATGAAACCACAAAATATATGCAAGGGATGTAAAAAAACAACAACAAATTGTTGTTTTGTGATTACAACTGCAACAATTAACTGTGATCCATCTGCAATACCTTTTATTCTGTGCCGGATTCTCTTTGCACCCTAAAGGTAGCCCAGGTGTGGTAGGGCAGGACTATTATCCAGTTAAGTATGACAGCCGCATAATAGGCACATTATGTCGACCAGGGTCTGGCATTACAGAACCCTCTAACCACCTGCAACACACACACACACAAATGCACATGCACAACACAACCCTCCAAGCGGTCTCTTCCAAAGATACTGGCACTTTTTAATGAAACCTTTTAAAGTTTACTGTGTTATTCCAAGCCATACCTGCCTGTTCTATCAAGGTTTACAGTCCCCTCACAGCATTTAAAGATGAGGCTAACGCTGCTGCATGCAGCTGTGGAGGAGGCAAGCGATGCACACATAAAAGTGGGATTGCTTTTGAACGGGACAACCCTTTTACCAGATTGATTTTGAATGTGTGTGAATGAGAGACATAGCAAGCAGTCGTGCCTTGCTCTGGACGGTTCTTGTCGAACAAAGACGGCGTGCACGTGTGACAGAATGTGGACACAGCAGTACACATTGTTACAATATTAAGCACTTGCAGACTCCACATCCTTGTGGCTTTTACAGATACAAGTCCCCAATACCGCAATGGACACGTCTTTATTAAATCACTTCCAGTCTGGCGCTTTTCTGTTAAGTTTTTCCGGTAAAATGTAAAAAATTCAGAGAATTTGGCCTCCCTCCATGGGCCTTGATTCCACAGAGTGAATGAGTGAGTGAGTGAATTAGTGGAGTAAGGCTTGTATTTGTGAGGGTGAGAGTCTTGGTGTCAGGACCTGCGTGGGTAGCCCCTGGGCACAGTCAGCCAGGTTCCAGCCATTTTGCCCTTGTCCCCGGCCGGAGCTCCACCGCGGGGATACGATACCAAAACACACAGATTTGTTGCCACTGGATGAGGGCCCTGTTTCCACTTACATCAGGACCAAAGTTTCCACATTGCTCTGCTGACAAAAATCAAGAGAAAAGACGACAATACGTGAAGCAAGGAGAAGGCTAGAGACTAGGACAAGGACTATTTTGAATCTAGAACTCCCTTTTTGGGGGTAGGATGAGATCCCCAATAAGACGGCTACATCCATCACTGGCCAGTACAGGATATGCTCTTTTGTGCTGGAAAGAGGCTGAAAACTGCTTTACAGACCATGTCCACAGTTTGGCCCATCAGATGCAGGGGTTATTATATAATAACACAGAAAACAAGATGGAGAGAGTGAGACGGAGAGGAGGGATTTGGAGCAAACATGCATAGTGAAATGCTGTTATTAGTGCATGATCCAAATTAAACCCTTTCAGGTGGTGTTGGCAGAAGAAGCTGCTTAATTTTTCTGTATAATTTGGGCCTAGTTCTGGTTCTGACACGATGCAGCAGAGTTGTTGTGGCTTGCCAGAACTGACACTGCTGGTCCATTGCCACAGTAAAAGGAGGTGGCAAGTCATTGAGATCTGGCAGTATTGCTAAGGCTTCTGTGCTTTCTGCTTTCTGTTTTCTGACTCCTTCGAAAATCTTTGAAAAAGCATCCATACTCTGGCCATGCTGGGCTGGAAAAAAAAAAGGAAAGAAGGATCTTTCATCTTCATCTTGAGATGGAAGGAGGGGTGAAAAAAATGAAACCTCAGCATCCAGGACAAGCTCTAATGGCATACAGAAGCCACTGACATCCAGAAGTATAGACCATGCTCACATAAAACGTTCTCCATCTGCCAGAGCACATGTATATTTTTTCTATCATCACCACTTGCATCAACACATGTTCCTAACCTTGCTTTCTCTCAATTTGACCTCCCGCCTTTCTTCTTCTCTTTATAGCACAAAGGGAACACAAAGTAAACAGTAAAACGTTTGCGTCAAGGGCAAAATGTCCTTTGTGTGGATCTGATGCTTGTTGTTTTACTGGTGCAGAACACATTTGCCTAAATGGTCCACAATGTGAATTTGGACACAACTGCAAAACAAAGTTTCTCCTCAGGTAGCCAAAGAAACGCAACTTGCATTTAATTAGATGAGTTCAACATGTGCATCTTTGCTCTGTTTGCAAGGTGTTGACAGCCATATAAATGTGTAAAGGTGTGGGACAAACCTTAGTGAATGGACAAGAGAGCTGTAAAGCAATGTTCAATAAAACAAGAAAGTACGAAAATTTTAGTTTTTTTATGAAAAGGTTCAGGTTCAGCATTTTAACAATCTGGATTTTGCTATGCTCCCATGTCAATCTTGATAATGACTTGAGGATCCTTTTCATAACTACTTTAATTTTTGTCATTTGTCGTTTTTCCATGCTGAAAAGCCCTGACTAACATCTTGCAAAGAGAAGTGATTCAGGGAGCATGGCATTGAAATATCATTGAGGATGATAATGAAGGGCTTTGTCCCCTGACCTCTATTTTAATGTGCAGAAGTGGTTAGGTCTCTGCTGCTGGTAATGGGCGGCTTGTGGGTTTCAATGCAGCGTGGACCCCTGCTGTTAGACCCCTTTGCCAAGTCTACTATATTACACTTTTCCCTGGTCTTACACAGTGCTCCGCCGCTATATCCACTGCACATCGCTGGTGGACTCATTGTAAGTTATGCTAACGGATCATAAGGCTTTTCTCAACATGTAATTCTGTATAATTTTATGCCCGGTAAATTATGTCACAGTGGACCTGGTGCTTAACCCACAAAGAAACGATACCCCTCCTGTTATCCTTTACCACTGCTGTTGCTTTTGTAGACACTGCATGAAATCAATCATTAGGCCCATCATGTGGAGGGATCAGTTAAGAGGTCTGAGACAATGAAGTATGATAGTCGTGAAGAAGGTTTAATGTGAGTCAGTAGGACAGGTAGTAAGAGCACCAGGGATATGATACAGACAACGCTGTGTAATGGGGCTGCTTAGGAACCCTACCTTTCCCTGAGTCTGGTGTCTGGTCTTAAACAGAACCTCCATCCACATCTTGTGTAGGTTTTCTCCCCATGCACAATAATGAAAATGTTGACATAAGTATAGGAGTCATCAATTCTCTAATAGTTTTTTCAGGCCGTCGAGGATGACCATCAATCTCCATTATTTACAAAGGTGTTTCACTCAGTCTTCGATTTTCTTTCAAGATGTTTGTGACAATTGATTGATTACAGCAAGTGTCCATCCAAACCCTACAGCCGCTTCACATCTCAGTCTTGTTCTTTCCCTCGGTACTCTTCACTGTACTTCGAGCAACCTCCTTTTCTCCTCCCCCCTCCCTGAGGTTGGATAATAAAGAGGTAAATCAGACCTTGAGTGGATTAGGGTACACAAACTGCAGCTGCTTCTGCCACTGCCTTGACTCTGTAAGCCACCATTATTTCACCACAGCCATGAAACGTGTTCACATAGCAGCGTTTGAAATACTGACCTGCTAGTAAGGGCTCCCAAATGTTGTCCTAATTCCCACCCCCTTGCCCCCGAATCCTATGAGCCTCACATGTGTTTTGTGCTTAATAAATCGCTGATAGATATACAGGGGAGGGTTAATAACTCATTGGACACCTGGGAGAGAAACGGGCACGGGGGAGTTTAGGGAGAGGAAACCAAACTAGGCCCCATGTTCATTTCCTCCATTGCTTTCAGAAGGCCAAGTTCATTTTCACCAGACGTATGCTGTCTTTCTGTTTGCACTTGAAAAATCAAGCGAAAGTTTTCCCCAAAATGATGGGCTCCCCAATATATTTCTCTCCCAGCAGCCCCAGCTAGTAGTCTTCTTCCCAGGCGTGGTGCACGAGTAAACAGTGCCAGGAAGTTCAACATGTAATGGCGGTGGGGTCATATTTTACATTCCCGTAAACTGCATGCTGCTAGATTAGCTCCTGTCATTTCCTCATTTCTGCTCTGCTCCAGGAAGCAAAAAAAAAATCCACCAAATTCTCTGACCTTTTGTGACTTGCGTGTATCATGTTTAATGCGTTTTAATGACTGGAGACAGTTTTGTCTCCAATGAAGGGGTCAATAAAAAATAAAAATCTAACCACTGTGGAGGTGTGGGCGTGAGAGGGGAAGTGCTGTTTGGCAGTTGGTGTGGTTACTTTCCCAGTATGGGAAACTCTTAAGGGGCCTCACTGGACGGCTTTGGGACGTCTTTAGCACAACCTCCTTCTGGACTTGGGGCCATCCGAGTCGGGTCTGGCCCTGATCAAGGGCCGTGGCCACAACAGAACTTGTGGTCCGTTTCATCGACGTTCCAGGTCCGCCGCGTAAACGCCCCGCCTCACGAGAGCGCACAGAGCGGCTGGGCCAATACAAACCCAGGAGAGCCAGACCAGATTTGCAGTGACCAAGTGAAAGAGTCTGTAGTGCCTGTAGTGGCGGAGGCTTGGAATCATGTGCTCACCCACCCTTCCCCAGCTGTCTCCCAAAGTCGCTCTCCCTCTCTCATCATGCTGACTCTCCCCTGGTTTGTCAAATTGTCTGTATCACAAGTTTCAACGTGGACACTACACTACTGGAAGTAGTGCAGCTCCCCAACCATTATGGGTTTCATGTTTTTGTTTTTCTCTCTTTGCTCTCTCACTCTCTCTCCTTATTCCCCGCCCTCACCGCTTGTCCTGCAGTACAATCTTAGATTTAATTTCAGCTTTGCAAGAACCATGTTTAGTTCTTGGCTCTTATAGCACTTCTTTCAGTTGTCTTGATTTGTTTTTTCTATGGGTCACTAGGTTCGGCCTGACACACTGACCTGCAAGACCTGGAGCTGCAGAAGCTGTTTTTTGTATCCATGTATCATTTTTCTCATCTATTGCTGCCACAACTGATTTATTTCCCATGCAGTTGGTCATTTGACAAGGTGATCACCTACGCATGAGGATGTATGGATGTATCAGCCCCCAGTAAAAGCCAAGTCGTTATTGAGTAAATGATTACTCCGGCATATGTGATGCATATGTTCCTTCATCACTGGATGTCTCTCATTTTGAATGGCCTGCTTACGCATTCACACTTCCTCCTTCTCTACTGCAAAAGTTCAGTCACTCATCCACCCAACTGGCACATGCCATTGCGCTCAATCAATAATTTTCAGATGTGAGCTTATTTCAGATTTTCTTTGTTTCATGCTTCTATATTGCACACACACACACACACACACACACAATCTCAGACACATGCTTTTGCTGAAATACCCTATAAGAGAGGTATCCGAGTGGCTCAAGTTTGTTTTGACATTTTGAAAACTTGGCCCCCGTGGATGTGTTTAGAATTTTGTTCCTGTGATCAGGTTGACCTCAAAAATCGTTTTCTTTTCTATTTGATTGGGCTTTAGGGTTTATCATCTAAGGAGGAGAAAAGAAGAGAGGCCGGTGTGCAGCTTTTTCTACTGCATTACCAACGATGTGGAGGGAGGAGGGCTTTCTTAATGCATGAAATCCAGCCCCAGTGCACTCTGTGGGGACTTAAATCTACCCTCCCGGTTGAGTGGATCAGGGCCAGACCAGAGGGCCAAGAAGCAAGGCAACAAACAGCTAGAGCCTGCTACTGCTCTCCGTCAGTCTCCAGGAATCTGTTGCACTTGGAAAGGCCCTACGGTCACTCGCCGGGTTTTGTTCTCCCTTCCTGAGTTCTCCTCCTCCCCTTTGGTTAATCTTGAAACCATCAGCTCCCCTGTTCGCTCCACTCCAAATAGAATTCAAAAAATTCTGGCCTTTTCTTTTGGGGTGGAGGGTATGGGGAGGGGGTTGGAGGAGTAAGTACGTCCTGCAAGGTTTTCCGGATGTCACTTGGATGAGGGTTCTCCGTGGGCGTCTTTAAACCATGTTTAGGTCATCCAATTATTTTTTATTTTTTAGGGGTTTTATTTTACATTATGGTATGATACCTGGGACACATTGTCCCGAAAAAGAAGTCTATCAATATTGGTATTGTTAACCAAATCTTTGAACTCCAAATCTAAAGTTCAGCTCAGCATTGCATACTTATGGGCATTGTCAAAATGTGAAGTTTCATTCAAACATG
This sequence comes from Merluccius polli, assembly GCA_030340625.1. Lineage (NCBI taxonomy): Eukaryota > Metazoa > Chordata > Actinopteri > Gadiformes > Merlucciidae > Merluccius > Merluccius polli. The sequence goes on along the minus strand of JAOPHQ010005483.1, from coordinate 10,157 downwards.
AATTGTATCCTAATACCCCACATTTATTCCAGTATAGAAAATGTATTTGTGTATTTGTGAGTCTTAAAGGAAATAAGTAATAAATGTTGGCTGGGATCTGGCTTGTATGTTGATATCAAAGCTCACTGTGGTATAAGTTATGGTTAGACATTTCCAACACATGAGACAAAACCAGGAAGTAGAGGATGTTATGGGACATGGCTTTTTGCTCCCTTGTGTTGAGTATGTTAATGTGTTCTCAATTTTGTATACGGATGACTTCATATGTCTTTGGGTTGTGTCTGTACCTATGTGTGTTTATATCAATGTTATGCTTTTCTGTCACTGTGTGTGAAATACATGCATGTGTTCTCTCCCCCCTGCCCAGGTCTGTATGAGCTGCTGGCAGCACTTCCCTCCCAGCTTAACCCCTATGTCAGCAGACCCGAAGACAACACCTTCCTCCTGGACATGTTTGGGGAGAAAAGCCTCCACTCGCTGGTCAAGGTAAACTTCATTATATTAAATTAATTTTGGTAATGTTAGATGTTAGATATTTTGTCGCCTTGCCTTGTATTGTTCATTCCCTATCTTTTTTCTCTCACTGGCAGACTCCCTGCCTCTCCCCTTTTCTCTCCCCACTGCTTTGGTTTCATTTTCAATTTATGATAACATGACTCTGATGAAGCGCGCGCGCACACACACACACACACACACACACAATTTCACAAATCTACATTTTTATATTCTGCCTCTCATTCTTTCTCATTTTGCTTTCCCTATCCTTTCCGTTAGCACTTTACAAGTTGATTGCCTGTCTCCCATCCATATCTTCTCCAGTGTGATGATACCAGTGTGAAATATGCCTCCTACTTAAAGTCTTAGGTTCCCTGCCTGTTAAAACTAGATAGCTACTATTAACGAGAGGACGTCCAATGACATTAGCACACTGACGATGAGCTAACCACATGGTGGTCTGCTGTTAAGGAGCCAACAGCAGATCATCTTCAGAGAACCATAAGTGTGAGGCATAATGCCTATCCTTTATCTGATCCATTCTAAAACAGAGAAGGTACTTTGATTGATTGTATTATGCTCTGGCACAATTTACACACTTGATTACATTTACCTAGTCAGTAACCCCTTCCTTCATATTGGCCTATTATAGCACAGGAAATGGACAAACATTTTTTTTGGTTCCCTCTCTTGTTTAAGATATTTTAAGGTTATTCGTTGATTCAGGATCCGGGGTCATAGAAGACATGTACAAGCATGTAAAATCATCTGAATCTCAACATACCTCAGACACGGAACTAAAGTCCGGAGGTCAGGCCCTGAGGAAACCAGAAGGCTTTCATTGGATGCCTGGTTTGTTATGGATGGCCACAGAATAAGAGCTTTATGAGACCAGATAATGATGGGCAGGGCCTTTGCTTGTTCAGGCTCCCGTTCTCGTCGGCCCCAAAGAAAACATGACACGCATGTGGGGCAGATAGAATGTTGTTAATGAAGGTGGCGTTATGTTTCCACACATTGAGCTGGGGTGTATGAATGGGAGCGCCCAGACTTCACCTGGCCTTCAAACCAGCTGTGATTACAGCTAATCTGCAGACCCTTTTTCAAACATGAGCTTTACAGTGTGTACATAATGTATATTAATAATGTAATGTTATATATTATTATATTATTGTGATATTTAACATGCATGATATATAAGTAAAGGATAGCCTAATGCTCACATGCTATTTACCTGAGCTAGTGCAAGACAAAAACAAGTTAATTCAGTTTAAGTCTATACAGTGCCTTCTGCGATTGGGTCTACTAATTCAGAATATTTGGTCTATTAGGATATAACTGGCTGGAAACCAAGGATGACAAGTGAATTCTGGGAAATGTACTGGGCAGTACAACAACTTTGATCAGGCAGAAAATGCGACAAGACATGTGCTGCATTCCAATGCTATTGTGATAGCAGTCGTGCAGATGGGGAAAGGGCTAGGGAGATGGGATTGGAGGTAATTTCTCCGTCTCTATCCTGCTCTTGTTTTCTATCCTGCACTCCTGATTAAGGAGTTCAGCGACTTGTCGAGGGTTGTCATTTCAGATGTATCCTGCGTGTCCGACGTGTGCCTGTGTTTGTTTTACGTGCAATGTTAGTTCAATGGAAAAACCATGAACCAAATTCAAATGACTTCTCTGATATGTGTCAATGTGAATTCGACTATAATTATGGACCAGTCGGATTAAAAAAGCATGCCTTCAAGTTGTGGTGAGCACTGGTTGCAATAGAACAAAAAGAGACACATTCTCCACACTGATGCAGACCAATCTCTGCTACTGTAACAGAACATCCCCTCCCCCCCCCATTAAAGTATAATTATAGGAAAGACAAGGCCTCAGAGCCATGAAATAAGAAAGCATCAGGGCAACATTAAAGAGCCACCACTTCATTCTTTGTACACATCAAGATGTGCCTCTTTATTCGACCCATTTTCCCATTTCCATTATTTTTTCCCCCCTTTTTGTCAAAGGGAAACCGAGCAGCTTTTAGCGTCTCTTATCGTTAGTGCCCTAGCCTAAGTGGAGAAGGTCCGTGAGCCAACTCCAGACAGGCAGAATCGTATGCGTTTCCTCTCCTTTTTTTCCTTGGTACCAAGATGTGAGCCAGCCTGTCAAGCGGCTGAGCCAAGCGGGGAGACGGGTCGACGCGGGGAGGCGAGGCACACACCAGAGTACAGAACAACCGTCTCGTCTTTCAACCCAGGCCGGCAGCGAGACATGGAGCGCCCAGGTGAACATGGCTAACGTCAGTGGCACACCATTAATAAAAACCTTAATCGTCCTCTTCCTCTTCGGCCCACCACAGAGCTCCCACAGATTCCACTGTAGAAGGCCGCCAGACGGATACTTCAGTGCTGCCTAAGCAGCCCGTAAAAGCACACACACACACACACACACACACACACACACACACACACACACACACACACACACACACACACACACACACACACACGCATCACGCTAATCTGACAGTCTCAGCAGCCTGGGTCACTCATATGGAAACGCTCAGGGCTCACCTGGGTAATTATGGAGCATCGCTTGCTGCTCTGAGGCCTATCTGCAGGGAAAAGGACCAAAGGAAGAGGTGACAAGAGAGAAAGAATGACTGGAGGAATGGGAGGGGGGGGGAATGTCTCACTGCAGTCTTAAACCAGATATATCTTTTCGTTACGTCTTTCCTGAACTCCTCAACACTCAGACGATCCGGACAATCTCATGTCCCTGCTAATCTGATTATGTCACACAGATGAAGCAAATATTTAATAATATTGCCTTTCGGCGGCAGCCCAGGGCTCATGAGGCCCCTTGGCTCTGCAGACCTTTCATCGCAGCTGCGTCTGGCCCTAATGTGGAACAAAATGCAAAATGCCTACGCGTGCAGTGAGGCAGGCTTAAAACGACACAGACAGTTCCCCTCCTCTCAATTAAAGAGAGTTGCTCATGTGTGCTTTCTATTATTTCCTCCGTGCTCACTGTTCCGCTGCCAAGTTACCGCTCCACGAAAAGCCACAGGAAATATAATACAATGTTCAATTTCCACCTGCCACAGGTGTGGGACTCCTTTAAGACCAACTTTCTGTCAGCAGGTGTTCAGACGGGCCCCAGAGCTCTTTCGCTTGTGGTCACTGTGCTTTCCCCTTAACTTAGATGCTAATAGGCATGTTGCTAAGCTTCTTGTAACGTATGCTATTCAAAAGGCAAAGGTTGCTTAATGCTATGGGGGTTTTTTTTATTGCTGACATATGTCCATCTTGATAACTTCTTAGCAAAGCAATGAGGCTGCTTTGTCTTTTGCTTTAATGGGTTTTAGATATCAAGTCTACCACGTTGTGGTACACTAGACAAAGAAAGGCATTTCTTTTAGTAGTTTCATGTATGATGTTGGATACAAGGATACATAGGTTACACCTGCCATCCATTAGGGGGGCTTAGAGATGGGTTGAAATGGATGTAAACAACAATTACATTGTTTTGATGACTTAAGACTGCAGTGAGACTTTTTTATTTAAGAATCTGAAGAGAATTTGAAGTATCCTCTCCATCACTGTTCAGTAAACGATGAAATGTGTTTGTATTTTATTGCCTTTCAAACGGTTTGATTAAGAGGTGGATGTTATGGATGTGAATGGTGTAATCACAAGCTAAACAACCCACCTAAGTGTAGCTCTATCTATTTAAATTTGCAAAAGTATGGCGATTTAGATGATGAAATGAAATGGTGTTGAGAGACAGTTTTCAATACCTCCGTTTTCAGTGGTGGAAAACGTTAGCTTAGTGTGTAGGAAATGCGGAACCAGAGTGGGAAAAAAGACGTGTTTACACGTTTAGTGTGGACATGGTCTCATACCTCCTACACCCCCCATGCTAGTCCTCCTCCAACTTGACGCTCCAGCACCAAGGGAGATCTCATGAAAAGATTTTCTTAGAAACCTACCGCCCTGCTTCAGTAACCTTCTGTGCTCTTCTGTGCACCCCATACCCTGCGCACAGCAATAAAACCCCGCTAATCGTCTCTGGTGCCGGCGAGGACTGTAAGCCTATACTACCTCAGAGATCTGCTCACGCTGTCTGTGGTTAGCACGTCCAGCACCTTGGTCGCCTCGGAGATCTCTATTTATTATTTCAAGGGAACAAGAGCCCTTGTAGGGAGGTGAGCAAACACCTGCGGGCTGCTTTGTTGAAGAGAACCTCAATCTTTGGGGATCGTTGACCTCTATAGCCCTTCACGTTCTATACTAGTAAGTCTATTTAACGTGGCATTTTGTTTCACAGCATCGAAGCTTTTTTACACAAAAGGTCATTATGGATTGTGCAGCCGTTTGCTATATAATGTTTAAGCATGCCACTTACTCACTTAGAAAAAATCCTTTTCGACATGAGCCCGCGGGTTATTTACGGTTTGAAAATCTCAGCTGCATCTAACATAAATCCTCCTTGCAACATTATTTCCAACGCTTGGGCTACCTCCCAAATATTTGTTTAAGTGTTTAATGGCAGAGCACTTGAAGTCAAGTAGCATGCTCTGCACCCACAAACAAGTGACTCCGAGTAGAAGTGGAGCAGCTAGACAGTGGGATGATGGATAAAGCCGTTCTGATCAGTAAAGAAGGCATCAGAGGGGAACACGTCCTGACACTACAGCATGGCTTGTTGGCTACTAAATTACTAAACATGAAGCCCCAACGAGACCATGGAAGGGGTTCCAGGATTGGAGGGAGGGGCGTAATTAGCAGACGAGAGCCTAACGATTCACACAACCCAGATTCCATTAGATAAATGTCTGTATTGGTAATCAAGGAACGTATCCGGCATTCCAGATACGTCCAGTTCCACATCCATTATCTGAGGCCACTCCTGCTGACCCCGATTTCCATTTTGGTATTCTTGGGAGGAAAAGAAAATGATGGATCCAAAGTGAAACCAGAAGGTCGTTGCAATATGAAGCCAATCTTAATAAGATATGGCACATAGGAGTGGAGCAGAATATATGGAAAATCTTTTTTATCAGAATACATTGCCGCGCCATACACTGTATTTACAGCTCCCCGGCGTCCAGAACTGAATGCATCGTATGGACTTGCCTGATGCTCACCTGCAGATTTGAAAGATTGTCCACCCAGATTTCTTTGTCCAATTGTCTACAACTTAAAGCTTGTCAAATCAGTCTGGACTCTGTCATGAGCATTAGTCCTGACATTATGCCCTCCATAGAGTACTGCATACATTCACAAACACACACACACACACACACACACACACACACACACACACACACACACACACACACACACACATAGTGAATCCTCACTCAACTTAGAGTTCTTCTCTAGTCTGAAGTGAGAGGCAGTTATCTAACCTAAATGAAATGGGTTAGGACCCTTAACTGGACATAACTTGGCAAAAACACTTCTTTCTACTTTCGATTAGTACAAATATACTGTAGACAATTGTCTAGATTTTCATGCAGGTACCTGGAAAGTATTTCACATCCTGAGAAATGATGCCCAAGATCTATTTAAAATACATTATCCCCTTGTGATGTCAATAGATGTTATGTAGCAAATACCATAATGTTGGGTGATATTCCGGTCTGTGTAACTTGACTCAGCCGAGCATGTCAGTTGTTCCCTTGGCTGGGTGATGGAATATGGCGCTGTCATCTCCCAGCTAGGGCAAGAACCACTGCACACTGTCCAGGACACGGTGCCCTTAGTGCCAAGTCCAAAGATGAGGTTCTATGGTGTAAGCTGACCGGCCTCACGAAACGAGAGCCTGCCTCAATGCTTCTCCTGCTGCTCCTTGAATAAACACGCCGACTTGACAGCTATTGCAGTCGCAACCCTGTGGGTCTGTCTGCAGTCACCCTCCCATCTCCCCAACATGGTCTGGTTTAGCGGGCCGCCGGGCCTCGACAAAGTGTTCTGGATCAGACAAAGCAATGGCACCCTGGGGGATTAACAAATGGCTTGTTACAGGATCTGTAACCCTGGTGACTGGATCCTGAAACGGGAGCAGGGGGAAAGAAGGTCAATCCTGACCTGTCTGACATGCGGGGTTCCTGGGCGGTGGATGTTAACCAGAGGCCTTGAGCTGCATCGTGGGCCTCAGACAGCAGAAACACTATCCAGCCCTGTGATCTCCAGACTTCTTCCTCCATCATCGCACCACTCCATCTTTCAAGCCTGCTCTCCGCCACACGCCCCCTCTCGTTTTGTGCCAGGATTCAGTTGCTGTATAATATCTGGATTACGATTTATGAGACAGGCTGCTCTTCTTGGGTTATGTCTTTGGAGACAGGTTAGAGACTGTCTATTGACCACCTATGTGATGCGTTGTAGACATGTTGGTTGCATAAGCTATCATATGGAGGTATCAGAACTCTAAATAGATGGCCAATAGGGCTGGAACATTGTGATTGGTAACTCTTTGACCTTGTTGCCTTAACGACAACAGCTTCCAGAGGCTGGAGAGCCGGGGTATTGAAGATGATTAAAATGGATGTTGCAAATTGCCAATCCTATGTGGAGGTTGTTCTATTGATCCTATTATTTTCAATGTTCACCTGATCTCCATTCATATTCCTTATTCCTTTCCTTGTTTGCGTTTATTTTGAGCCTGTGGGTCTTTTTGGAAGCAAACACAACTTGGGGCCCGGCCTCGGCAGGGACAAAGCTCATAGTACTCCATTGTAGCACATCTCGACTGTTCCTTTAAAGTTCACATTCATTCATCTCTCTTTGAAGCCCAAACTTCACTGTGCTTCGCTCACTGATATTAAAATGCCTTGTGATTCCATGACCTGATTTTTACTTATGATGAATTCGGTGCATGTGGAGCCTTGGAATCCCTGCCGTTAATTAGCAGCAGCATCCTTGACCAGTGTGCTCTGCAAGTGTACTCATGCTAAGCCCTTTCAGGCTGCAGCCCACTGACTTTTATTCCTTTTTGAATTGTATTTCTTAGTACAAGATCATCTCCGCCATTAAGCACAGCAACCTCACAGGTTGGAAGGAAGAGAATAGGCTATGTTTTTTCTTTTATGGTATAATGACTTTTAAATGTGCCACCACGTCACAGGCAGACACTTGGATGGCATCCTGAGTTGTAAATAAAAGCATTTCAATCACGCAATTTGTTCACAGCATCCAGAAAGCAAAAAATTCCACAGTCGCTCAGTAAGACGAGATGGTTAAGCAACTACCTAAGCAGATGTCACTGGGACTGTGGTATGTTTGCAAGCTGTGGCCACTGGCAGCCACTCTCTCTCTACACCGTTTCATCTGGCTAATAGAAGATGGGCTCAAGAGCAGTGGACTAACTTGAACCTGTCTCTGTCTGTTTTTATGTTTGGCTTTGAACTGGAACTGAGAAGAGTATGTGAAAAGCTTTATTTAAGGCACATGGCTCATGGAGTTTTTTACTTTTTTTGTCGTTAAATAGAGCCGTGTTTTTCAACTTGTGGTACGCGTACTGCCAGTGGTACACGTACCACAAGTTGTACTGCGGGTGGTACCTGGGATTTTATTCTTGAAATTGACATTAATTAAAAAATACAATCAATAATTAATTTTTTTAAAATAAATATTGTTCAGTAAATATAGTATTTTGGCTTGATATTATTGCAAAAATAGTGTTGCCATGTGCAGTCCATCATGTTTTCCATTGTAATGTTTTCCATTGATGTTTTGTGTTCATTTGTGTTTGCTAAATAAACACACTGAGAGCATAAGCAGCAGTGCTGACTTTTTCTGTCCACTGTTTCCCACTGGCCATGGTCTTCTTGCAGTACAAATTGTATATAAACGGGGCACTGGTGCTCTTTGCTCAGCCACTGCATGTGTATTTATCTATTTTTTACCGTTTGCATATGAGATTGTCCGTGGAAGGTCTTGATGAAAAATACCGATACACCTACAGTAAAGTCAAAGGATGGGAACCACTGAAATAGAGCATGTCTTCATCACACCCATACAGGGCAAGGTGTGACAGTATAGAGAATGCGAAACACCAGGCAGCCTAACCTGAAACCAGCAAGAGATACCAATTTCTGCCCGGACCCACCATCTCCATTGCAGTGTATCCTCAAAAAGCCTAAACAAGCCTCACTTTCTTTTTTAAAAGATCTTTAAAACAATGTTGTCTCCATCTTCTTCCCCCAGACAAAGTGCTCTAGCCAAATATTCTGCTTTTATCTTCCTAGGTACTGGGTTCCCATGCCTCTCAAATAGCACTCCGGGCCTCTTGGTTTCTCAAAGGACTTTCTGTCACCATCTCAATAAAAACCGTACATCTCAGCACACGGGCCCCTACTGCTCTGTCTGAGCAGAGCTTCTGCATCCCCCTGCTTTTAAACGACTGCCTTCGTGACACGCCTAATGCGGTGTGTTTTATAGCCGAGTAATGCTGGCTTTACACAGAGATTTGAACCACTGCGCTGACCCCCGTAACATGGCCAACAACGAGCACTAACAGGCTGTGATTTATCGGCAGGAGTCCCGCTCTGATGAATCAATCTGAAACGGTTGTATGGGTTTAAAGACCATGAGTTCGACGGGAGAGAGAAAAGGAGAGAATGGTGTAAACAGATACATTTAGGACTCATCCTTTGGGTTCTAGTGAGTATGGTTTCTATCATGAATATGAAGGACAGATGATGATCCGAAAAAAAACCATTTAATTTTTCATCAGAACACACCAGTATTTCCACAGAGGACCCCAGATTTCCATCTAAAAAAGTCATTTGTTATTAGAGAGGCATATTCCTTCTTTGACATTTCAATGTACAGAGACTAAAGCCCCCAGAGACGCTGCATCAATGTCAATTTGTTGGCAGATGTTTTTTTACTGTTTGCATCCTGCTAACACAGCTCACAAGATGCCTCTTCTTGTCTTTTTGTTCTTTCTGGGCAAGTAACTGTTGTTACTCATTCCATCTGTTATTTTCGGTCATTCTCTATGTATGATGTGTGTGTGTCTCTGCATGCGTGTGTATACATTTGTGCTTGCGCTAAACCACATGTGCTAATTAGACCCTTTAAATGGAGGACAGATTGGGAGACTTTAAGGGGGGGGGGGGGGCGGGGGGGGCGTCCCCAGCAAGACAGGCCTACTGTCCAGCCTTGTGTTGGAACTGCCTGTGGGACATCCAGCTGGAGATCCAGGCCTGTGGCCCAGCTATCAGTCAGACAACTTGGCCCCTCTCCTCCCCCACCGTGACGGGGGGGGGGGGAGTGGAGTCGAGACAGGCGAGACAGGGGTGAAGGGTGTAAGGGAGGATGGCCCACCACCGACGTCTTCTCCACTGATGGGCCCTGACGGCAGCCCCGGGAAGACCGGCAGCACCACACAGCTGGTTCCTCGTTATACACGGGACACTTTATATTCTTTCGCGCTTTGTGTGTGTGTGTGTGTGTGTGCGTGTGTGTGTGTGCGTGTGCGAGCGGGCGGGCGGGTGCGCGGGCGGGTGGGCGGGCGGGCGTTTGCGCTTTCATGTAAACGAATCCATTTCACATCAGTGACGGTTTAAGTGTTCTCTTGCTTGCTCGTGTGTGTGTGTGTGTGTGTGTTCACAGAGTTGGGATTCAGGAATACCACTTTCCATGTCGTTTTCTTTT